>ML816075.1:22899-81848 GCA_009831015.1 Picea engelmannii | reverse complement strand
CTGCAAATGTGTGTAGTATTTTCTAGCTAGATCTATTTTGTGCAGGTTCAACACATTTACAAGTGCCAGAGATCAAAAATATATTCCATGCCTTGCACACCAAGATGGGTATCAAATATTCAGAGATACATCTGGTGCTCAAGTATCGCGATGCTCTGCATAGATACATCCATACCGAAATGGAATTTCTTGAGATCTAGTCCTCGGGCATGGCCTAGCGATATGTCATCCAAATTGAGTATAAGCTCAAACAAAAGATGTAGAAATTTGGGCCTGGGAACCCCTCATAGAAAAATCCAGGAAAAGGTTGCCCCAACCCACAAAAAAAGGGACAGAGAAAATATGGATAGTATCAGGACAACCAATCCAAGCTGCAAGAAAATAAGGACACTAGAAATACAAATAACGATACCAAGAAGTGGTGCAAATTCCATAATATCCCTTGGCATAACACTATTGACTGCCCCTCAAAGAAGTCACTGGTGTCCAAGGTGAAAGCCTCTGAATCAGATGCAGGTTCTGACTCTGAGTCAGAACCAGAAAGGGGAAGATAGATCATTGATGCATAATCTAGTCCCACCATTGCTGCCACCAAGCTCCATCCTGGTGAACTAGATGAGCAAGAAGAAGGAGAGCACCTCTTTCATTCACACATGTGGGTAAAAGGCACCCTGCTACACTTCATCATTTATAGAAGTAGCCAGAAGAAAATCATTTTAGCAGAGGTCAACAAGTGGCTGGCCCTACTGGAAATGCCGCATCCACAAACCTACACCATTGGATGGCTCTGCCAAGGAAGCGATCTTCACGTCAGCCAATAATGCAGACTACCATATGAAATCAATCCCTTCAAGGATGAGGTATTGTTTGATGTTTCCCCTCCTGAAGTTTGTGATGTTCTTTTGGGCCAACCTTATTTATGGAAACATCATGTTGTATACGAGTCTAGGCATCATAGTGTTATTATTACTTTGAATAGAAAATTGTACAGGATACGTGAGGCAGTCCCACCTAGTGTTATTTCCTTGGTTTCTTCTAGGAAATGAGTGAAAGATCACAACCACATCCAGGGTATCTGAGGCTGACCTCTCCACATAGAAGAAGAAAGTAAATAAGGTCATGGAAGAATACTCAGATATCTTCTCCTCACCTACCTGAGTACCTTTGCACTATCAGGTCAAGCACCCCATCGATATGAACCCCGATGCACCACTACCCAATGTGCCAATATATTGATGCTTGATGATAGAGAATGAGAAGATCAAGAGACAAATCAAATAACTTCTCCAAAAGGGTCACATCCATCCCATCTCATCACCTTGTGGGAGCCCAATCGTGCTGGTACAGAAGAAAGGTAGAACCTGGTGACTATGCATTGATTATTGGGCTCTAAATAAAATCACAGTCAGAAACCAGTACCCGATTCCCTGAATCGACAACCTCCTTGATCAACTCATAGGGGCCAAATAATTCAGTAATATTGATCTGAAGTATGGCTACCACCAGGTCCCGATAGAACAAATAGATGTATGCATGACCACTTTGAGTCAAAGGAAGGCCGTTTTGAATGGTTGGTAATGCCCTTTGGTTTGATAAATTCTCTAGCCAGTTTGACGAGGATGGTGGACAATATCTGGAGACCATTCACCAATAATTTTGTAGTGGTGTATCTGGATGACATTCTCATTTACAACAAGACTTGGGTTGAACACTTGCAACATATTCAATAGGTTATGCACACCATGCGGTGGCATAGGCTATATGCCAACTTGGAAAAATGATCCTTCGGCATGGACAGGGTCCATTACCTAGCTACATCGTTGATCAACATGGAATACATGTGGATCCATCCAAGATCCAAGTCATCTGTCACTGGCCATCCCCAACCACAATCACTGAGCTTCAAAGCTTTTTGGGCCTTGCAAATTTCTACCACAGGTTTGCGTTGGGATTCTCCCATATTGCATGGGCCCTCAGCAAAATAAACAGGGGTTGTGGTAAGGAGAAATTTGCGTGGGGCCAGTACCAACAACAAGCGTTCGATGACTTGAAGAAATGCTTGTGGTCAGCCCCAGTACTTTCACTAATAGACCTACAGTAGCCCTTTGAGATCGATATAGATGCTTCAAACTATGTTGTGGGTGTCGTTCTCACTCAGCACGACCACCACATGGCCTATCATAGTGAGACACTATCATATGTTGTCCATAAGTAACCTACTTATGACAAAGAAATGTAATCCATTATGAAAGACTACCGCCAGTGAAGACATTAAATTCTTTGGAAGGAGACAATCATCCACACTGATCATAAGCCACTGTAGTTCATGCATACACAAGACAAATTGCAAAATGACTACCATCAAAAGTGGTCCACATACTTGCAACAATTCCACCTTAGCAGACTGCCATTTGCATCACTCACAATGATGCTATACTCTTGCATCCATGAGACCTCTAGATTGCCCCAACTCTATGAGATAGACCTAGACTACGCCACCACCAAAGAAATGTTGGGTGCAAACATAATTATCGATAATTTCCATCTTCAAGATGGGTTGTTGTGTCGTCTGGGCCACATCTACATTCCATCAAGTAAGCATGTGAAGATGATTTGGGAATCCCACTATAGTAGGGTGACAAGACAATTCGGCATCGAAAATATAGTGGCGATGTTACATAAACATTTATACTGGATGAAACTTTGACATGAGGTTAGCAAGTATATCAGGTCCTCCACTTCCTGTGCTATTTCCAAACCAACCACTAAGAAATGGGGCCTGTACATCCCTCTTCCTATTCCTGACAGGCCATGGGAATCCATCTCAATGGACTACATGTTGGGTCTCCCATCCACCAAGTGGGGAAAAAACTTTGTTTTTGTTGTTGTTGATCACTTTTCTAAGATGGCAATTCTGGTTTTCTACAAGAAGAGCATCACACCAAAGGCCACTACCAAGATCTTCTTTGAAAAAGTCTTGGTACATTTTGGAATCCCACAAACCATTGTCTCAGATCGATACAGTCGATTTCTCAACACATTTTGGTTGATCCTCTGGTCACTGCTGGACACCAAGCTCACCAAATTCATGGCTTTCCACCACCAGAGAGATGGACAAACCGAGGTCATAAATTGAATGATTGTGCACATCCTATGCATGCATAATTCCAAGAACCCTCACACATGGGATGAGATCCTTTATTATGTCCAACATAGATACTACCGAGCCTTGTATAGCTCAACTAGCCACAACCCTTTTCAGGTGGGGTTGGGATTTCAACCATTGGGTCCCATAGATGTTTCACTTCCCCTTTTAGTCACCTCAATTGACTCATCTCCAGCTCCAACTGAAGCTGAAAAAGCCACCTAGTTCATTGAGCAGATCGAGCAAATTGGCCAAAAGGTTCAGTATATCCTACATAAGTCCAATGACAAGTACAATCAATTCCATGATCAACATTGCATGCCACATAAGTTTCAAGTGAGTGACAAAGTTTGGTTGCACTTGCAGAAATAATGCCTTACAGGACCCCAAAGGAAGCTTATGGGTCCTACACCATCACCATGGTTGTGGGGGATAATGATTTTGAGCTCAAAATTCCTCCTTTCCTCGACCTATACCCAGTTTTCAATGTGGATCTCCTTTAGCCTTTTTCCCACCATTATTGGACACCTTAGAAGTAGTAGAACAAATGACACCAACAAATCTCAACCTCGACTACATACAACAGGAATCTAGTGATCATATTATGGGCACACATATCAAGGGAACTCGAAAGCAAAGGATCTATCTTTATTGAGTCGTCAAAGCAAGGCATCTCTTGCACAAAGGCAAGTGGCTTGCCCGAGGCCAAATTCAACAGAAATTTCCCCATCTAATGGGAGAAATCAACGAAATGGAGACCATTGATTTCTAAGGAGGGAGGATTGATCCAGGTGGATATCAGTGGCCACCCACCTTTTCCAACTGGCTCAAAACAGTTTTCTCACAATTTTGGTAATTCACTATTTTTAGCAGTTTTTCGGGTCTTGATCTTTCAGAGTCATTTTGGGGCACTCAACGACATTTTTTGGGAAAATGGGGAGCAACATGGAAGTTCCTTTGATGTTTCTCACACAAAATTTGTATTCCTTGGATATATATTTCTAACGAGGTATTGAGCACTTCAAACAGAGATCGTATGCAAACGTTACGACCCTGGGAATTTGATGTACTGACTTACCCAAACGGGGCCCACATGACTTTTGGAACTTCATCTCCTAGGGTTAGTTTTTTGGATGTCTATGGTTTTTGACATTCATGTTTATTGTAAAAAGGCCTTCAGAGCCTCATTGTAACCAGTTTTATTGTGAATGAGCGCAACCATCACATCTCTTCTTAGAGATAAGCCACCACCATTCTAGAAAGCTTGCTTTTCGCTACATTTTATAGTTTCAACTTATATCCTTATTGAATAGAAAACCAGTTTTACTATATCTCTGCTATTCTATGTTAAACATTTGTTAATAATCTATAGTCATTTCGTTATGCTCATAAAATATGGATCAACACCTCATGTATGTGCCAACTCATCAACTACTTATCTCAACCATGTACCAAACATGTACTTGATCTGGATTTTATGAGAAAAGAGAAATGAATACAGATTATTAAAATATTCTTAGCACATAATAACAGAGATACAATAAAACTGATTTTCTATTCAATAAGGAAATAACCTGAAACTATAAAATGCAGTGGAAAACAAGCTTCCTCGAATGGTGGCGGCTTATCTCTGAGAAGAGATGTGACGACTACGCTCATTCACAAGAACATGATTACAATGAGGATCTGAAGGCTCTTTTACAATAAATAGGAATGTCAAAAACCCTAGACATCCAAAAGCCTAATCCTAGGAGATGAAGTGCCAAAAGTCATGTGGGCTCTGTTTGGGTAAATTAGTACATCAACTTCTCGGGGTCGTAACTTTTTCATATGATCTCCGTTTTAGGCACACGATAGCCTATTGGAAAGTTCTATCCAAGGAATATACATTTTGATGTGATCTACCAAAGTGCAGTTTCAACTGTGGCGATCCCTAAAAACATTGTTTAGGGCCTCAAAATGACCCCGCAAGTTAGGGACCCGAAAACTAGGAAAAAAACTTCCAAAATGAATCAGTTGGAATAGGTGGAAGGCCACCGAGATCCATATGGATCAGTACCTCAACCAAAAGGCCTTATCAATTTCATCATCCAAATTTGATTTGTAACTCTATAATAGACCTGGTGTATATGATCACATACCTGTAAACCTTGCTTAACTTTAACAACAAGAGACTAGCATTTTCATCAAACTTTACTTTAGTCTCACATGAGTAACTTTGGATTAGTCAAAAACCCTAACTTGACATTATCATAAATATGTACCTATGATGACTAAGGATCTAGAAATAGTACACAATGTTCTTCAATGTCTTTTATGCAATTTGTCTAGGTTTCACTACTTGGAACCTCACAGAAAAAGAGTTATAGAAAAAATGGAATACCTTATTGAATTCTGGCTTATTCTAGAGAGCGAACTTGTAGAGCATGCTCTTCATGGAATATTTGTTGTATGGATTTTAAAATAGTACAAACAATACTACATATTTTTCTCTAACCAGTAAATTTGGTCTCACTGAATTTGGATATGTTATGAAGAATTTATGACGTTTTTACCCAAAACACATGTTTTAGACTAGTTTCAGAAATAGCGACAAACCCTACTTTCCACAGAGTGTAACTCAAAAAATACAATGACCCACAAGATGAAATGTTTACCATAGATTCTTGGATATGTTTCTTCAACTACCTCCAGATTTTGCGGTCTGAATTATTCTAGAAAACAAGTTATTGCAAAAATGGTGAGATGACCTGTAAATAACATACCTTATAAAACATCACAAAAATAGTTTATCCTCCCTTGAATTTCATCCTTATTTACTTCACCTTCCCTCTAAAATTCACCTTAGATATCCTTTGTTTACCTTATTCACTTGTAGATATTAAATATGCTCAAGTGTGATTAAAATGAGAGACCCTTGCCTCTAATTTATACTTATATGTAGCTTCTTCAAGGGGTTACCTTCTAACCATCTTAAACCACTTTCCTTATTTTAGGGCTAACCCATTTATAACCACTTGTCCACTTAGTAATTTCTCCATTAATTTTATTATTTAAATAATTTATCATGTATCCACTTTGACTTATAGTACACTCATCACTTCACTTTATTATTTACCTTCTAACAATCTTAAACCAATTTCCTTATTTAAGGGCTAATTCACTTCTAACCATTTGTCCACTTAATAATTTCTCCATTAAATTTACTATTAAAATAATTACTTTTGTATCCACATTGATTTATAGTCCACTCATTACTTCACTTTATTATTTAAACAATTTCTTTTTTGCAACCACTTTGACTACTTTGACCTTTTGGTGCTTCTAGATGACTCATGAGGGTTCTCCAACTTCACATGGCCATAACTCTCTAACCATGAGGAGTTATGTGACATTCCACATACCAATGGAAATGTAATTACATGTACTATCCATATAGAATAGTATTACCTTAAAATATATTAAAAATCGTACCATTATACATCAAACAAACGTGGGTCCATTACCCAAACCTTGTGCTACCAGAATTCGCTATCAGACCTTATTCAAGGCTTGACATTAATGAAAACCAACCCAAATAATAAAAAAATTAAGCATAGGGGATTAATATTTGATTTCCTCATTCATTTATCAACCTACTGTGCTCAAGGTTTTTGTGGTCAAACAACTCTGGTTGCAAGAAACTCTTAAACTCTCCAAAGTGTCGAATTTAGCAATGAGTGTCTTCATTTCATTTTATCTCTATCACTCACACCCTAAACAAATTCTTGAAACAACTTCCATATTCTTGATTATTTTTACTGCTTCTTGAATCTTGAGCAGTTTTCTTACTAGTAAAAATTGTTAAAAATCCCCTTACATGCTGAAATTCTATTATGATCAGATCATGGGGCACATGGAAGCTATCTAGTTAGAGTATACATAATGCTCGACCCCTAAATAGATATTTGTAATCGTTTTCCCTTTTGGAATGGAGCTCGAAATCATAATTGTATATATTGCATGACTGTGCAACTGTCAAATTCATCTTCGTGATTGATCTCAACCATTGATCTTTTAAATGTAGGCATGTTTCATCAGAGAGACCTTAAAATATGTTAGTAATCCATTGGATAAATCGATGTTTTCAAGGGTGTAAAAATTAGAAGTCTTGGATCTATCATTAGAAGGTGATCATGGTCATTGATCAGAGTCATTCTAATTGGAGTGATCAAAGTTTAACAAGGCACAAAACAAAGAAATAGTCAAGTCAAATCGATCAAATATAGACCATTGATCGGGGTTTGAGTTTTCAACATGAATCCAATGAGCATAGTTGGTAGGGATCAGGTCAGATAGATATGGGATGTCAATCGAAGATCCACTGCCATTATATAGGGACCATTGATTGTAGGTGACCCATCTAAGTGGTCGAGGTATGATATTTCAATATGACTCTGATGATGGAAATCCGAGTGAAAAGTTTAGTCGCCGATCTGGAGCTACCGAAGGAAGTTCAACAACGCATGAGGGATGTTGATCCAGAGAACCCAAAAAATGGCTAAGGAACAACCATTATCTTGTTGATGTCATATTGGCCACATGGAAATTTTCTATTAGTTTAGGATGGTGCTGACATGGAAAGGGGGGGAAACGTGTAACCCATTTTTTATGTATAAAATGTGTATACGACAGGTTCCACCTATCCAGGTGGAAGCTAATGATTGTCCCTAATAGTGATTCAATCATGTGCTAACATGACCCTCGTCCAAGAGGTTTTAACACTTGAGGTCCAATCGGGACGGTTGATTTGGATCCCAAATAAAGGTCGTCAATTTCTTGATGACATGGTACCAGACTAGGGAAATATAGGAAGGAGTACCTCACTTTGGGTCAATGGCCTATTGGTTCGGTGACCTGACATAATATCAGTCGTTTATCATAGGAAAATGAGAGACGTTGATTTAGTTTGACGAAATGAAAAATTTGGCTAAGTCATTAACCATATCATTTTAACATCATCCTCGATGCATAACATCCCACATTGGTCCATGTTGATGTTAATGGGATCTGACAGAACTGCACTGCGAGCAACATGACATGACATCTGGCTAGGATTCTTAAATTCTTGATGACATATCTTCACCATTCATTGTAGGGGCCCATTCAAAGGTTTGGAGGAACAAGCTTAAACGAGACTCTGCGAAGATGCATGTGAGGAAAAATCTTGACCTTTGATCAGAGGAATGAGAGATCAGATGAGGACTATTAATGTTCCTATGTTTGAAAAATAAAATTGGCTAAGGCATGAAAAGTTTTATGTTGGCGTCACCATGGAAACTTAGTACCTTCTTATTGTCCCATACTGGTACTGATGTGGAAGACAGGTGGGACATGTGTCACCCCTATTTAAGGCTTTTAACCCTACATGTAGTGGGTTCTGCATGTTCATGTGGTAGCTCTAGATTGGATTGACAGTGCTTCATTGGCGTGTTGATGTGGCACCTAGTCGAGGGCCAACAAAGGGTATTGAATAATATTCCTTATTTTAACCCTTTTGAACTTATCGTTCAAAATTCTACAGGTTAGGAGATTTTTTTCAATCCAAAATGAGGGTATCAATGAATATTCCATGATATCGGGGTTGTCGATATGATCTTGAAGAATTACTAAGGGTCGTTGATATTTTCGTGGTAAGAAGTAAAATTTGGCCAAGGAAAATATTGTCAACTTGACATCATCCTTGACATGTGGTGACTTTATACTGGCCTTTGATGGCACTAACGTGGCAGAGGGGAAGGACATATGTCACCTGGATTTGGAATTTTTACCTATACATGTGGTAGGTTTCGCATGTCCATATGGTAGTTTTGAATTGTCCCTAGCAGCACCCTGTTGGATGGCTAACGTGACACTTTGTAGGACGTTTTGGAGCATATTTGGACTATCAATTGGGGGTGGACTTATTTAAATATGGACCAACCATCAGAGGAGCCTCCTCGGAGCACTTGGTTGGATCTGAATGTCACTTCAAAGAGGGGACCCTGACACCATATCTTGACCGTCGATCTTGGCAGTAGGAGAGCGATAAGATCCGGGTTGTTGATCTTTCAAGGCATGAAGACCTTTCCATTATGTGCACTAGGGTCTCGATATTTTGATAAGCCCCTAGGATATAGTATTAGTGCCTTTGTGAGTGCTATAAGACTGATTTGACTCTCGATAAGAACACGATAGCTCAATTTTTTTTATGAGCACCAAGGCATGGATTTTCTTGCTGTAGAGGCTCCTGACATTCAACGTTTTTTTGTTAAATCATTTGATCTCGGCTTTATAACCTCATATATTATTCATTTTGTTGTAGGAAAAAATACAATACCAACATTGGCTTCAATGAGGATAACATACCCTTGTGGTCTACTAAGAACTATAGACTCAATGCCTTTTGCTTTTGGGTAATGGAGTTTTCCCTTAAAGATACATCTTCTTCAAATCTGAAAATTGACTTGATATCTGACACAAAAATGCTCAACAACTTATAGAATTATAAATCTACCTAAATGAATGGTGAATGAAGTAAAATTAAAAAATCATGAATAGAAATGGAAAGAAATTATTTATGTATAGGGTAAGAAACCTTTGTAGTGATCAGTCCTGCAAAAATTGCTTGAGGAACCTCCCATTTACAGGAGCCCCAAAACATTCTCCATCCAACTGAGCTAAATCATAAGTGTTATTATCATGGAATGCAAGAACTTGGAATGGTCCAAGCCAAATATTATCAAAATTTCCATGCTTCCCTTTAGCTTCCCTTCGAGCATCCCATTTTAGGACAAAATCTTCTACCATGAAATTTATTTCCTTGGTTCTTTTGTCGAATATTTATTTTACCCTTTCTTGATGAGCTTGGGACTTTATCTGAACTTGTTCACTTACCTATTGAACTTCAATAAACTGGTTAATTCTTCTGTACACGTCATATGATTATGTCTCCTCATCTTGTAGCACTTTCATCATGGGGAGGTTGAGTTGAATGGGGAAAATAACTTCCAAACCATACATGAGCTGAAAAGGAAAATTTTCAATGGCCATCTTAATACTAACTCTGTCTACCCAGATAATATATTTCAGGTGGGAATATTGTGCTTTCTTGTTTTGAGATAACATCTTCTTGATAATCTTGATCAAGTTTTTATTGGAAGATTCAACCAATCCATTTCCATGTGGATAGTAAGCAGTAGGGTGTTCCAGCTCTATGTTATAGTCCTAACATAACTTAACTGGTTTGTCAGAGTTGAAATCCTGAGTGTCATCAACAATGATATTTCTTGGGAATCCAAATAGGACCAACATATTTTCCTCTATGAACTTTATGATGACTTCACCAATGGCTTCCCTTGTAGGTACAAACTCTAACCATTTTGTGAAATAATATGTGGATGTCAAGATCCACTTGAATTTGGATTAATCTCACCATTGAAGTCTAATCCCCACTGCTGAAAATATGTCTCAAATTTGATTGGTTTTAGTGGGAAGGGAAACAACTTCTACTTTCTTGCAAACATTAGACATTCTACACATGCACGAACCAAACAATTTACATCATCAAATAAAGATGGCTATTAATATTGAACTCTAATAATCTTTTACATAGTGGATCTCCAAGCATGATGACCCCCCCACACACTCTTATTGAACTCAATGATTATGCCATTAGTTTTATCTTTAGTGAGGAAATTTAGTAGGATCTCTCCTAGGTCCTTCCAAAGCATATTTTCCCCCAAAATGCAAATATCTAGCTCTAGATTTATCCCATGTTGGTGAGAAACTAAAATTTTCCAGGTAAAAGATAATGTATTTATACCAGTCAGACTGAGAAAATCTGGCTCTTACCTGTTATAACCTTAAATTGCACCAGACATGCATACCTGGCATCAGGCCATCTTACTTGCTATTTTTTCCAAGCCATCATTGAACAACTCTTCTAAAAAACCATTTTTTTGAAGATGTATGCACCTTGCACCACTACTCCCGTGTACACACACTTGCTGCACCATTACAGCCCATGTATACTCATGAAAAGTGAGGAAATTTTTTTTTTTCAAAGGGATACAAGTTTTCGGTTAGTTACCTAACCATTTGACCTGCCATAGCCCGTCACCCAACCAAATAAATATCTTTTTGGCCTATAAAAGAAGGTGTTGGGGTCCCATTCCGACAAGAAGCATGAGAGCAAAGAAACTCCACCCATTTCGGTATTTCCCCTTTGCTCCAATATTTTGCAACCACAATGTGAGTTTGAGCCAGAATTTCTTTTTTTCCATCCCTTTTTCCTCCATTCCAAACCCTTCGACGTCCTATTACGGGAGTTAGTCGATGATGTCTCAACAAGTGCAAAACCCATATGCTGGTCACGACCATGGTTATTACCAAAACCCTAGCCAACAACCTAACTTTTCCTGGCAACCTGGTGCCAACCAAACTCCAGGATCCTTTTTCCTTAGTTATAATCAACAACCCAAATTATCGTTTTTGGAAACTTTGCACTTGCTAGACTTGAAAAGGTTATTAAATGACCCCATCTGTAATGATTCGCATTGGCCTCCTATGTCAACCAAGATGACTTCCGACATTACAAAGTTCGAAGCTAAGCCTAATGAAGATCTAGACGATCATGTGACTACCTTTAATTTATGTTGCTCGTCCAACTCATTGAGAGACGACTCCGTCCAGCTGTGTTTGTTTCAATGCACTCTCATTAGGAGTGCTGCGAAATGGTACATTGAGCTCAACCACTCAAGATACTCTAACTTTGGTGAATTAGCAATGTTTTTCTTAAACCATTTTCAATTACCTGTGAGATATGATGCCGACACCATGTTGCTGGCCAAATTTGACCAAATAAAGGCGGACTGTATCTCAGATCACATCCGAGAATGGAGACACTGGAAGTACCAGTCCCACCAACATTCTTGCTTGAGTGGTTCCTTAAGTGTTTGGTACCTCAGTTATCGAAAGACATAGCAACTTCGGGGATCTTTTCATAAGAAGAAGTGATAATGAGAGCTCAACAGCTAGAACTGATTTACTCTCAGTCTGGTTTACTTTATGAAGTTTTTCCAAATGCACCACGGTCGATACTTGACAAGACCAGACAAATATATGGACCACATGTCGATGGTATTGTTGGTTCAACTCAAATGAAGCCCGCTGATAAACTATCAAATCAATTACAACAATTGTGAATATAGAAAACAATGGCCAGCTAGACCATTGGTTCGGCTGATCCCCCTAATCAAATGTCAGATGTACATAGTGTGCAATTGACAAAACCGAAGGCCACCCAACATCCTGACAGAAAGAAGAAACAACGAAATAAGGGTAAGGGGGATAAGAAACCTACAAATAATGTTGGCACGGGCAACACAGAAAAAAAGAAGTCAAATTATTAGTGTAACCTTTGCATGAAAGACCATCTGACTCACCTGTGTCGTCGACTTGCAGAGGCCTAGAAGTTATTGGCACAAAAACAACCTACCATGTTAACAAACCCATTTTCACATGGGAAAAATTTAACTCAAGCCTCTTCAAGCATGGAAGGGGGTAGTCAGGGACCCCCTCCGTCTTCGAGTAATCCTTCATCCACAAATGTGTATATGTTGAAAGGCAACGTTGATATAGAAACTAAGACACATGACTACAGAACACCAAACACCTATGAAAAGGGTAAAGAATATGAAAGACCCACCTCTTCCTCTCCATATTGAGAATATGTTGGTCAAAACAATGACGCACATCCCAAAAGGTGCGTTCAAAAAAGCTTCCCACAATCCAAATCCAATGGCCGCCCAAAACTATTTTGTGGTGGAGGATTTGTCTCAAACCCCTTGTGCAATGTCTACTTTGGAATTCCTCCAGAGCTTCCCTTCCTAGAGAAAGGATTTGTTAGCTACCTTAGGATCTGCTGAGACTTGTAATCTGGGAATGATCATGCTTGATACGACCAACTTAATGGCTCATCTCCCTTACCACATGGCATTTCAGATAGTAGTGGCTTACACCACAAAAACGTTTACTCAGAACATTTTTCACAAGGTGGTTGATGAGGGCACCTCGACATGTGTAATGTCTGTGGTGTGTTGGAAGGCCATTGGCCAACCAGTTTTTTCTCTCTCACCTACTCTTATTACCACTTTGAACAGTCGTTTTTTTCGACCACATGGAATCATCCCCTCTTTCCCCATCCAGTTAGGGGAAAATACCTTGTGCATCTAGGTTGAATTGGTCGATGCGTCTCTCGACTACAATCTATTTTTAGAGAGGAGTTTGACCTATGCTATGCATGTATTGGTCGCTATAGTTTTTCAGGTCTTGTTGTTTCCACATGAGGGCTGGATCGTGTCCATTGATCAATTTTCCTTCTCTCGTCCTGACCCTTCATCGGGGGCATCCACGGTCCTGATGATTAATAACCCTCAACCTGGTATTGCCAACATAGGGGTTGGTTTGTGCCCACCTTTGATGGGTACTTTCGATTACGCGCCTCCTTTTGACGATGTTAGGTTCATATCGGTTATCCCCGACCAAACTAAGGTTGAAGTTTTTCAAGTCTTGTCGTTTCATACGAATTACTTTAATGATCCGTGGACTCTTTCTTCCTCATCAACCACACTAGAAGGGATAGGGCACCATGGAATGGCCATGCCTTTGTCCACAACAGAGGTTGCGTACTCTATAGTCCAACAAGATTTTGCCAATCCCAATATGACTCCCACACTTGAGTTAGATCCATTTCTGAATCCTATTTGGGATCAAGGTTCCCTCACCAATACTAATTCTTTAGACTTAGTATTTCCCTCAGACGAGGAAATTATTGAGGCAATGACTAGTCTAGAAAAACCTTGGGATGATCTCCATCACAAATCTTATTTCCTCCCAAAGTTAACAAGAATTGATGTAGGTGAATTCACTTTGACTATGATCGGAGATAGGTCTTGTCCTATCAATCCTTTGGCTATGCACACAGTTTATGCTGAAGGAAATATGGAAACCATCGCTAAAACGATACCTATTTATATCTACAGAACCCTTGGTGTCGTGGAGAATGTCTTCGTCGAAGCGAACTTCTCCCCCAAATATATTTGAATCTACAAGGATTTATTTAAATAATTCCACGATGTGTTTTCCTGGTTTTATGAGGAAATTATGGGCATTGATCCAAGAATCGTCAAACACAAAATCACGACATATCTTGAGACTAAGCCAACCTGACAGAAGCTTCATTCGGTTAAACCTAAGAAGGTAGCAACTATTAAGGCTGAAGTAGAGAAAATACTTAAAGTTGGTTTCATCTAACCCATCCAATTGACTCAATGGGTGTCAAATCCAATTCCTATCAATAAAACACAGGGTATGATTCGTGTATGTGCGGACTTATGTGATTTGAACAAGACCTGTCCAAATGATAATTTCCCCATGCCATAAATTGAACAGATAGTCGATAAATGTGCAGTTTGTGAGGTCTTTTATTTCATGGATGGTTTTTTGGGACACAATTAAATACATATCAAACCTGAAGACTAACACAAGACCTCTTTCATTTGTCCATGGGGTAAATTCTCTTATCGGAAGATGCATTTTGGTTTGAAAAATGCTAGAGATACTTTTCAATGGGCCATGTATTTTTTCTTCCACGATCTCAAACACATAGTCGAGGCTTATCTTGATGATTTAGGATCACGATCTCATAAGAGAGTTGATCATACCAAAAACCTCTGACTTATCTTTGAACGATGTCACTACTACCCGATTCGCTTGAATCCAAACAAATGTAGTTTTTTCGTTTGGGTTGTCTGCTTGTTTTCATAGTTTTGACAATAGGGATCATGGTCGATCCTCTAAAGGTTGAGGCAATAGTTCATTTTCCTCTCCCATGCATAGTCCCTCAACTTCAAAGTTTACAGGGAAACGAGAACTTTTTATGGCGTTTCATTGCAAACTATGCCGAGATCACAAAGGGTTTCATGCATTTACTAAAGAATGACATTCCTTTTCATTGGGATGAAGCCACTCAACACTCTTTTGAAGCGTTGAAACGTGCCCTCATGTCTGCCCCTCTGCTTTGGCCACCCAATTATAATAAAGATTTCTTATTGTACTTGGCCACTGCGAAGTCTACCATCGGTATGGTATTGGTTCAGGTGGATGATTTGATCGAAGAATACATGATTTATTACCTGAGCCAAGGCCTTGTTGGACCAGAACTCAATTATTCCCATGTTAAAAAACTTATGTTGGCAGCAGTTCATGTTGTCCAACGGTTCCGTCACTACATTATGTTTCATATGACCACCGTCATTGTCGTTGTAAATCTGTTTCAATACGTCTTGAAATGATGTGTAATCGATGAAAATATCAGTAAATGGATAGTTATCCTCCAAGAATTTGACTTGGATTTTGTTTCGGTGAAATCCAAAAAGTCATTGGTCTTTGCAGAACTCATCTCGGAACTTCTGGTCAAGTCAGGTGATGTTATACCGGAAGAGTCGCCTATTAAAGGAGACATGTTTTTTATCATGTCTTCGGACCCCTGGTATGGAGATATAATAGTCTATATCCAGACTTTGAAGTGCCCTACCTCTGCTTCTCATGATGAACGTCGACGTATACACCATCAAGAAAATAACTATCTCATACTCGAGGACACTTTGTGTCGTCAAGGTGTAGATTGCATCCTTTGTCGGTGTCTCACTCATGAAGAAGAAAAAATTGTACTTAACGATTGCCACACCAGAGCATGTGGCGGTCATTTGTTTGGGTTGGAAAGATCCCAAAATATTATACAATCCGGTTACTTTTGGCTGACATTAATCAAAGATTGTAATGAATCGGTCAACAAGTGCCACCCGTGTCAGATCGTATTTCGAAATATGAGGGCACACCCCTCTCCCATATTTCCCGTCATCACAATTGGTCCCTTCACCAAGTGGGGGATTGATTACACTACATGAAACCCTCCTTCAACAAGGGGGCACCGTTATATCATCATAGCAGTAGACTACTTCATGAAGTGGGTCAAATCTATCTCAACCTTCAAAGATGATGGTGAGACAACAACTCTCTTTTTGTTTAACCAGATAATAGCAAGGTTCGACATCTCGAGAGACATTTTCACTTACCATGGCAGTCACTTTCAGAATAAAATTATGTCTGATTTAACGTCAAATCTTGGGTCGAGGAAATAACATTCGTCACCCTATTACCCACAAGCGAATGGTCAAGTGGAATCCGTGAATAAATATCTTAAGACTATTCTATAGCGAACGAGTAATTCAGCCAATTCAAATTGGCATTTGATGTTATACTCGACATTATGGGCCTACCGAATTTTTGTTAAGACTGCAAATGATTTCTCACCTTTTCAACTCATTTACGGGTTGGAAGCAGTTTTTCCAAGAGAGTGCCAGATCCCATCTCTAAAGTTGGAAGTACAATTATTTCCAGACACTTCACCACTTGAAGATTGTTTATTATATCTCGAGCAACTCGATGAGCAATGTCGTGATGCAACCTTGGATAATGGGGCTCACAAACAAAGAGTCAAGTGTCTGTATGATTGGTCTCTTTGTCTTCATATTTTCTCTAAAGGTGACCTTGTCCTGGTGTATGACCAAGATAAGGACTCCCTGGGGGCAGGAAAGTTCAAACCCATGTGGTTCGGACCTTTCATCGTGAAGGAGGTTCTAAAGAAGGGTGCTTATTGTGTGGTGGACTTTGAGGGAAATTATTTGGTGAATCCTAGAAATGGGCTCTACCTCAAGAAGTATTACTCGTAGGTGGGTCGCCTTGGGTGACTTCTTGTACATATGTATAGTTCTTATACATTTTATTTTTAGTTTTTGTCTCTTTGGTTTTATGGGTGTGTCATTTTTGATGTCATATTTTTCACTGTAGTAGATTTCAAGTGAATCAGAGGTGTTCATTGGGTTTACAGATGACGCTAGAAAGCACACTCGGAGGCTTTATTCCACAACTTAGGTGATTTTCAAACCTCAGGGCCAATTGCTATCTTCAGGAGGTATCTGTTTCGGTAACACCATAAACAATGTTTCCGAATACAACATAGTTTTATAGTTTCTTCATGACACTTTGTCACATGGTATCTCTCACTTCCGCGTCTACTTAGATGCTCAGTTGGTTGTGTCTCAGTTAAATAGGGTTTATAGCATTTATGATCCTACTCTACACCTATGGTTCCTTAGGGTACGTCTCTTAGAATGACGCATTGATTACATTACGTATATCCATGTTCCTAGGAGATTGAATCAAATCATAGATACTCTAGATAATTATGTATTAGATTGGCATATTGCACACAAATAAGAAAAATCTCACACACACATGTAAATACATTTGTAAATAAATGTAATCCATAAGACATAGAAAGATGTAAATATGCATATATATATCGAAAGTATCAGAGTACATAGGTGGGTGCAAGCGCCTCAAAAATATATGTCCAGTAAGAGTCACGGGGCTTATGCCCTAAAAAACATACCAAAGTTTGCTCGACATGTAAGTATTCCAACCTAGCTAAGGGAGGGGCATATTGGCCCTACCGTAGTGAAGAATGGCATTTTCCAAAATGTCAGAAAATTTGGACCTAGGTCTGTGCCACCCCAACTACATGAGTTTGCATCGATGGTGGCAGATCTTCATTCTCTGCCATAGGGACTGTGTGAGTGAGTGCAGTGAGGTTTCGCTCCACCCATCTCAAAATTCTCTCAGCCTCTCTGACTAGAGGTCACCTTGTTGTTCGTCTTCCAGCCATGACTGGTCCTACCTCTGGTCGAGGATGCCAGCTAGTCCTCAAGAATTCTATTGGATGGAATGGTCCCACATCTATACATAAAAGATACATAGTTGTGAGATACTCTAATACACATAAAAATGATATATATAAAAATAAATAAAAATTAAATAAATTTGAAAAACAAGCATACCTATCTCTCCTTTTTCTACCTTGGGAGTATGACATATCAAGATCCCTAGAGAAGTTGATCCTGACATAGGGGTAGTCCTCTATAGAAAAAATCTACCAAGACCACTAGTCAAAAAAATTATAATCGAAGGCCTCAATGGTCCTCCCTCCCCCCTGTCATGGAAACAACGCCGCCCATATGCACACTACTGGGAGAGAGGCCACATGCCCTCGTATTGTCTCTCACGGACTGAGACTGGGTACCGTCTAGAAGAAAAAGGAACATAGAACAGTCCCAAACCCAAATTTTTTTCTTCTCTGCACACGACACTCTCTTAACTGTCTCTTCATGCAATCGAGCATGGTTGTGCTCTAGTCAAAAACTTGTGCATTTAAGCACTGAACCACACAATGCATGTGCACCCAAGAGGCTTGATGTAAGGCCACAGATCCAGTGATACACCCAATAAGTAAAACTATCACTTTCAGGGATAGGTTTGAAATATTGTGGATCGACACCTGAGAACCCACTTAATCTATGCCGGCTTAGCAATGGAGTCCAATCAACTCCTCAATGTTGTGAGGCCCAAGAGGAAAAATAGGAAGGTTGACTAGTACCCCTCTCCTTGAGAAGCCAGTCATAAAATAAATATCCTCAGTCGTTGGAGTCAATGACTGTCCTTTGAGCATAAATGCCTCCACGTCAGGGTGCCAGTAATCTACCAAGGCATTCAACAGCCTAGGTTGTGTCCGCATGAATGGACACTAGAAGAATTTCAACAAACCACATTGTGCTAATGCGGTGAGACAAATAGGGTCTTCTGAGATGAAAGAATCAATGTATTCATGCTCCCTTTCTCTTCAATGAATGTACATCTTGCAAAATGACAGTTTCAAAGGGGAGTTAACTCTTGATTTTTAATTTTTTCCATATGTTTATGGGTGTATGTGGGCCATATTGATCACAATCACGTATGCACGTGGGTAGGATGTTTACTGCCCATGGCCATATGCGTGTTGTCCTGGACATCCCCTGTACATGTAGATCCGCACCTTTTTTAAGAGTTCGCGCTCCCCCAAAAAACTAAAATGAACTAAAAGAGAAGTTTTGAATTGCAAGAGGGGTTGTTTTATACTTGGTCCAAGCAGAAGTTCGTTTCATCCACTGAAGCTCCCAAAATCAACTCTTTTGGGAAAGAGGTGTTTTTGAGTTTTTTGTCAATTCTCAATTTACTATGGTGATAATGAGCTGGCAACTTTTATTTATATTTTGGCCCTTTTTTGTCATTTTTTGGACCCTTTTGTCATTTTTTCTAGCTTAAAAATAGTTTAATCTAGTTCTTGAGTTTCTTACGGGATGTCATGATACATGTTACTTTTGGTATTGGGAAATTTTTTAAGAGTTGGGTCATTTTTAAAGGTCCTTTGGTAAAGAGTCGTTTTTCCAACTTTTTTCATCTAAGTTAGGTTTCCACCTCCACTTTCTACATCTCATTGTCTTTTTTTCTTTACCATAGGATCGAACCCACTGATTTGCGACATGAAACCATTATTGCTTCTTTAGAAGTGTCGTAATTTAGTGGTAGAGCCTACCCTTACATGGATGCCCCAGTTAGATCCTCATTTCTTTTGGCATCTAATGCATACCCCCGAACCCCGGGCCAAGATCTGCGCAGGATCGTTCTAAATCTACCCTGAATCAAATTGACTTTTTGATTCCTCCACAGGGAATTCCACACACATAGCATAGTGTTTTCCATAGGTCCTTATAGGTATGCCTGCGTGATAAAACACTAGGCATCAACCCAAATCTCCTAACCAACAATATGATCGCGCCTTTTGTTGAATCGGGATTTTGGGTTTCACGATATCGCGATTCCTGTTGTCAAGTTTCCTATCTCTATGACCTCCGAAACCTGAAATGTCGAATTGCCAAAATCTTTGGCCACGTCCTCCTCCACAGTTGTGTCGTGTGTCGTGACTTCAGGAATTCTGGAGTAAAGAACCCCGACCTCTTGTCTTCGAAACTACTGAAATGCCAAACCCCGATGTGTTCAGCAAAGGTTGGCTCCTCAACGAAACATTTCATTGATTTAGAGTTTCAGACTTCACGATTTCACGAATCCAGCTGTAAGACTCCCAAATATTCAATGTTAAAAAGTATGAAATGGTCAATGAGCATTGACTCCGGCTATTGATGAAAACGCGCCACCTATCTTTCCCCCTATACTCTGTTTCCCACATGGATTCTTGCCATCTGTCCACTCAAGATTTTCGGCTTTCAGAACTTGAATAACCCTTCGACAACCATTCCTCTATCACTTCAAAACCCCGAACTCCGAAATGGCTCGTTCGATTCGACGACCCACATTATTTTGGGCTTCCGGGTACCGGGAGTTCAAAACTCTTGATCCCAAAATGCTGCCTCCTCTGCTTCTAGACACCCGAAGTGCTGAAATCCTGAAATTTCATGCCAAAATCCCATTGCGATTCGCGCCTTCAGGATTTTCTCTCCACTAGGCCCGACTCCTTGTCGTTAGGACCCCCGAAATGTCGAACTCTGAAATTCCGAAACGCCAAAAATTCTACACCTTGTCCTCACACACGATAATCCATTTCGTGATTCGAAAGTTCAAGTGACCAAGGGATTTGGCTTGCACTCCAGACTTACAAACCCCGATTTGTCGAAATCATCTTGATGACTCGACGGTCACGATCAACGGTCTACATTGAATCTTGAAACCAATGTAATGTGTTCATCTAACGCTTATCCACCCTACAAATCCTCTATATCCTATGGTCCTTGTGACTTCGCAAGTTCTCCACGGATATTTTCGATCGTCCGATTCACTCAATGAATCTTTGACCTAACTAACTTAGCATTATTCCATTGAACTTAACTTTTGTGTGATGATTCAGCTCCCCGTCTTCCTTTGAATCCTTCAAAGGCACTGATCCTCCTGAGATTTCTATTGCAACCTCAAGTCTCGAAAGGACTCTTGCACGCACTCTTTGCGGCAATCTTTCAAATACTTCTATGTATTTGATTCTTTGACTCTGTGCACTCTCGACAACAACAATATTTCACTCTTCAACCTTAGTTGATAAATTCTAAGGCTTCAACTAGCCTACACACATGTTGCATGATTTCTGTGCTTCACCTGGACTTCTGCTAGAGTGAGAACAACGATATCCTTCCTAAGCTTTCTGAGATAAAACTCAGAACCCTTGTCAACGCACACCCTGTGGACATTTCACTGCACTCCTTACAGGAACTCTCTCAGGAAGAGAAATAATTGAAACTCATTCTTCTCTCTCAGACTTCATACATTCAACATGAAATCATACATTTGACACATAATAAAAACAAAGGCATAACAAAGAGAATAAAGCAACTGTAAGCATACCATTCATTAAATGTAAAAAGTAAGCATCATAACACCATGAAATTTGAGTGAGAGCTTCATATATTAACTCAAGCACTCCTGTACATGGGTTCTTCTCTACAAATCTCTGCTACGACTCTCTTTTTCTTTTCTGTGCTAATGATACAATAATACAAGAGTGAGGGTGTCTATATCCGTTTTCCCTCCTACACTCTAAACTGTCTAATCTCTTAATTTCAATTTACCTACTTTCATTAATAGAATTAAATGCCAATTACAATTTGACAGATGGGAGTAATCCCCCCAGATCTCTTCATATCTCCTAGGTATAAATGCAAACTACGCCTTCTTCCTAACTATTACATTGATGATTTTAAGTTCAAAATTCAAAACGTTGTTCATAAAAATGTGCTCTTTTTCCATCTATGCGTCCAACTGCTCCTTTGGATAGATGTGTGCTTTTGGCTTTGTATGATGCTCCTGCATCATACTCCCTTTCTTGAAAATTTTCATGAACTCTTGTTCATGAGATCTTGCATGGTCTGTCCATGCTTATGAACTCCTGCTTCATTTGCCCAACTAGCATCTTCAACTAGATGTCCCTTCCATTTGACCAAGTATTCAAAATACTCTTTTCTCCTGGTCTTTTTGCCAACCCTCTTGTCAATTATGCTTTCCATTTGTGGATTTTCAGCTATAGGAATTTTTTTTTTTCCATTGAATCTCTTTCTGTTCCTTCTCTACTCCTGCTTCCTTAGCTATGCAAGGGTACAAATCCACAACATTGAATATCGGTGAGATTTCGATCCCATTGGGTAATTCAATCTCATATGTATTTGCCCCAAATTTTCTTATGACCTTGCATGGTCCAATCTTTTTCATCTTTAGTTTGTTATATGTTCCCCTTGGGAACCTTTCCTTCCTCAGATGAGCATGAATCAGATCACCAAATTCAAATTGAAGTTCTTGCCTGTGTTGATCTTCTCTCTGCTTGTATTCTTTACTTGAACTTTGCAATTGCTCCTTGACTCAGCTATGAAGCTCCTTCATTGCTTTTGCAAAGTCCTCTACACTAACACTTCTGAATTTAGTTTGTTCTACTTCTTTCAATTCAGAAACTCCCCTTGGATACATTCCATATACAATCTGGAATGGACTCTGCCCTGTGCTTCTGTTAAGTGAATCATTGTAAGCAAATTCCGCCTGTGGCAGAATGTGATCCCACTGACTGTGGTGTTCAGTGACTAAGCTCCTTAGGAAATCTCCCAAGATTTTGTTCATAGCCTATGTCTGCCCATCCATTTGAGGATGATATGTTGAGCTAAAACACAAACTTATCGCCAACTTTTTCCATAAAGTCCTCCAGAAATTCCCTATGAACTTGGTATCTCGATCAAAGACGATATTCCTTGGCAAGCCATGAAGTCTGACAACTTCCTTGAAAAACAGGTTTGCAATATGAGTTGTGTCACTGGTTTTCTGGCATGGTATGAAATGTTCCATTTTTGAAAATCTTTCGACTACCACAAAGATTGAATAATAGCCTCTTTGTGTTCTTGGTAGTCCCAATATAAAATCCATGCTCACTGCATCCCACGACCTTTCTGGTATGGGTAATGGTTGATATAACCCTGTGTTCCTCCTTTTCCATTTTGTGTGCTGACAAATCCTGCATCTGTCCACAAATTTCTTAACATCTGTCCTCATCCCCAGCCAAAAATATGAGCCATTCAACTTTGAGAACGTCTTATCATGACCGAAGTGTCCGACCAATCCTCCACTCTGTTTTTCCTTTAGCAGGTTCTCCCTCATAGAGCATTTTGGAATACATAGTTGATTGCCCTGGAATAATAACCCATCCTGGATCATATACTTGGTCCATTAGCTTTTGTCCCTGAGAACTGGATTCTTAGATGCCTCATATGCCTCCTTAAAATCTAGGTCATTCCTATACATTTCTTTGAGGTTATCAAAACCCAAAGTCTTGACTCTGAATTCCTGCATAAGTAAACATTTCCTGCTCAAAGCATCAACAACTTTGTTAGCAGTTCTAGAAATATGCTTAATCACAAAAGTAAAATTCTACATGAATGCATCCCATTTAACATGTGTTTGGTTCAACTTTTTCTGTTGAGTCACGAATTGTAAAGCATGATTATCACTGTACAAAACAAACTCTTTAGGAACCAAATAATGTCTCCATTTCTTCAGTGCTTGTATGAATGCTTAAAATTCTTTGTCATATGTTGAGTACTTGATCTTCACTTCATTCATTTTCTCATTGAAATATGCGATCGTTCTGTCGACTTGGCTCAAGACAACTCAAATTGCAAATCCACTCGTGTCACACCTGACCTGGAATGTCTTGTTAAAATATGGCAAAACCAGAATTGGTTGTTCCGTGATCTTCTTCTTCAGCAGGTTGAAGCTCTTCTCTGCTTCTTCTGTCCAATGAAAATATTTATGTCTTTTCTTCACCGTATCCATCATTGGTGTGCTAATTCCACTGAAGTTTTGAATAAATTTCATGTAGAAACTAGCCAAACCATGGAAGCTTCGAACTTCAAACACACTCTTCGGCGATGGCCAATTCTTAATTGCATCTACCTTTTATGGATCCATCCTCAACTCAATTGCAGAGATAATAAAACCCAAATAAATGAGTTCTGTCCTCATAAATGACAATTTCTTCATATTTATCAACAATTTCTCCTGCTGTAATCTTCTCATCACCGTAGCTAAATGCTTTAAGTGTTCTGCTTTTGTCTTGCTGAAAATTAATATATCGTCAAGATATACAATGACGAATTTCCATATGAAATCCTTCAGGACTTCATACATCAACCTCATGAAAGTACTGGGTGCATTCGTTAAACCAAATGCCATGAAAATACATTCGTAAAACCCCTCATTCATCGTGAATGTTGTCTTCCATTCATCACCTTCTCTCATCCGACTTTGATGATACCCGCTTTTCAAATCAATTTTTGAAAAAAATCTTGCTCCACTCAAGCAATCCATCAAGTCGTCCATCCTTGGCAATGGAAATCTGTATCTGATGGTAATCTTATTGATTTCCCTTGAGTTTGTACACATTCTCTATCCTCCATCTTTCTTTGGGATGAGCACTGTTGGAACAACGCATGGACTCAAGCTCTCTCGAATCAATCCTTTGTCCATTAAGTCCTGGACCTGTCTCTTAATTTCTTCATTTTCCTGCAGCGTCAACCTGTATGCAGATTTGTTCGGTAAGATGACTCTAGGTATAAGATCAATATGATGTCTTATACTCCTGATAGGTGGTAACAAACAAGGTAGTTCATCCACTACTATATCAACAAATTCTCCCAACAATTCCTGGATCTCTTCTCGTAAATCATCTATTCTCGTACTGGTCAAAACAATCTTGGGATTTCTAACCACAATAAATTGTGTGTATTCCTTCTTCTTAACCTCCTTAATAAGTTCCTTCCCACTCATGAGAAGTACAGTGTTGCTCACCTCTGTTTTCAATTCTGGGTTCTTAATCGACAACAACATGTGCATTCTCCCATTCTTCTCGAGGGTGTACGTGTTCTTTCTCCCATCATGAATCACATTCCTATCATATTTCCCTAGTCTACCCAGTAATAGATGACAAACATCCATGGGAATGACATCACATAATATTTCATCTTTATATCCTCCTATTTTAAATTCAACTAAACATTGTTTAGTGACATTCACCTGATGTCCTTTTTGTAGCCATGAAACTCTGTATGGGCTTGGATGTACAACAGTCTCCAACTCTAGCTTTTCTACCATCTCTGTAGATACGAGATTGTCTGTGCTACCATTGTCCACTATGACTTTGCATAACCTGTCTTTGGTTTTGCAAGCAGTCCAAAATAGTCTGTTTTTTTGGGTTGGGTTCTCTGCCTCCTTCTCCGGCTTCAAGAGAACTTTCCTCATCATTAAATATCTTTCACTCTCAGTGTCTTCTACCTCAACATTCCAGCCTTGAGTTTCGGCAATGTGAGTTTCACGACCATATTTTTCTTATATGGACACTCATAGGATTTATGTCTGATCTTTCCATAGACAAAGCATTTTACTTCACCGCCCCTGCCTCTTCCTCTTCATCTAGCTTGAGGAAAATTATTTCTATCAGCATACTACCCTCTCTGTGAACTTCCTCCTCTCTCATGTTGAGTTTGAGGTTTCTTCCCCTCTTCTTTAGGTTTATGAGTTCTATCTTGAGCGATTCTTTTGCTTCTGGTTTGACTTCTACCTCGGCCTCTTTGACCTTGCTTCCAGCTCAACTTCTCTTCATCTTTTAGAGATATCTGATAATCATCTTCCACATTTCGGATGGTCATCATGATCATCTCATATTGGATGCCATATCACAGACCATTCATGTACCTAGAAACTTTTTCATCATTTCTTTCTCGATGACCTACTCTAGTGTTTATCTTGTAGAACTCTTCAGTGTATTCTTTCACTGACATCAGGTTCTGTCTCAAATTCTGCATCCTCCGAAATAGAGTGATTTGATAATCCTTGGGTATAAATTTGGATTTCATCTTTGCAACCATTCTATCGTAGCTTTTGATTTTCTGCTTGCCTTTGCAGCGTCTATCAGCCTGTAGTTCATCCCACCATAGTGCTACATGCCCTTTAAGTCTAGTAACGACATGTTTGACTTTCTTGTCTTCATCGACATCCTCATAGTCAAAGTATTTATCTAGAGCTCTAATCCAGTCGAGAAGCTCTTCAACATCCAAGTTTCCCTCATACATGGGAATCTCCTTTTTTGCTTTGGAACCTATCCTTGCAACAACCCTGAATATGCGTTCATCTGCAACATCTTTGACTGCAGCTTCTTCTCCTTTCTTTCCATCTTCATTTTCACTTTCGACTTCACTGATATCCCCAACGTCAACTGTGCGCCTCTGTGTTGTCTCCATGGCATCAAGCTTGAGACGTAACTCACACATTTCTCTTTCTCTTGCTGGATCAGGCATTGACATTGGCCTGTCTCTTCTTATCGGCAGCATGGCTGTAAAAGGATTCCCTGTTTTCTCTGCTACACAAAGAAAAGAACTTTTTCAGATCTCTAATACCACAAATGACATAGACCTCTGACCCTTGGGCCAAGATCCATGCAGGATCATTCTAAATCTACCCTAAATCAAATTGACTTTTCAATTCCTCCACAGGGAATCCCACACACACACCATAGTGTTTTTTACAGGTCCTTATAGGTATGCCCGTGTGATCAAACACTAGGGATCAACCCAAATCTCCTGACAAACAATATGATCACACCGTTAGTGGAATCAGGATTTCTAGTTTTGCGATATCACGATTCCTGTTGTCGAGTTTCCTGTCTCTATGACCTCCGAAACCCGAAATGATGAATTGCTGAAATATTTGGTCACATCCTCCTCCACAGTTGTGTCATGTTTCACGACTTCAAGAATTCTAGAGTAAAGAAACATGACCTCTTGTCTTCTAAACTGTCGAAATGCTAAACTCCGATGCATTCAACAAAGGCTGGCTCCTTAACGGAACTTTTCGTTGATTTGGAGTTTCAGACTTTGTGAATCCGGATGCAAGACTCCCAGTTCTTCAATGTTTAAAAGTCTGAAACAGTCAATGAGGATTGACTCTACCTATTTACGAAAATGCGCCACCTGTATTCCCTCCTGTACTCTATTTCCCACGTGGATTCTTGCCACCTGTCCACTCCATCTTTCCGGCTTTCGAAACTTGAATAACCCTTCGACAACCATTCCTCTATCACTTCAAAACCCCGAACTCCAAAATGTCACCTTCCACGGGATCAATGGCTACAAGCCCTCATTTGATCCAACGACCCACGTTATTTTGGGATTTCGGGTACCCGGAGTTTGAAACTCTCGATCCCAAAATGCTTCCTCCTCTGCTTCCCGACACCCAAAGTGCCAAAATCCTAAAATTGCACGCCAAAATCTTATCGCGACTCATGACTTCAGGATTTTTTCTCCACTAGGACCGACTCCTTGTCGTCAAGACCCCCAAAATGATGAACTCCAAAATTCCAAAATGCTGAAAATTCTATGCATCATCTTCACACATGATAATCCATTTCGCGATTAGGAAGTTCGAGTGACCAAGGGATTTGGCTTGCACTCTAGACGTACACACCCCGATTTGCCGAAATGATCTTGACAACTCGACGGTCATGATCAATGGTCACCATTGAATATTGAAACCAACGTAATGGGTTCATCTAACCCTTATCCACCTTGCAACTCCTCTGGATCCTATGGTCCTCGTGACTTCACGAGTTCTCCATGGAGAATTTCGACCGTCTGATTCACTCCTCAATGAATCTCTGACCAAACTGACTTAGCGTCCTTCCACTGAACTTAACTTCTGCGTGATGATTCATCTCCCTATCTTCCTTTGAATAATTCAAAGATGTTTATCCTCCTGATCTTTCTATTTCAACCTCAAGTATCGAAAGGACTCCTGCACACACTCTTTGCGACAATATTTCAAATATTTCTGTGTATTTGATTCTTCGACTTTGTGCACTCTCAACAACAACAATCTTTCACTCTTCAACCTTAGTTGATAAATTCTAAGGCTTCAACTAGCCTGCGCACACCTTGCACAACTTCCATGCTTCACCTGCACTTCTGCTAGAGTGAGAGCAACGATATCATTGCTGAGCTTTATGAGATAAAACTCAGAACCCTTGTCAACACACACCTTGCAGACGTTTCACTACACTCCTTACAGAAACTCTCTCAGGAAGAGAAACAATTGAAACTCATTCTTCTCTCTTAGATTTCATACATTCAACATGAAATAATACATTCAACAAAAAATAATAACAAAGGAATAACAGAGAGAATAAAACAACTGTAAGCATACCATTCAGTAAATGTAAACAGTAAGCATCATAACACCATGAAATTTGAGTCAAAGCTTCATATATTAACTCAAACGCTCCTGTACATGGGTTCTTCTCTACAACTCTCTGCTACGACTCTCTTTTTCTTTTTTGTTCTAATGATACAATAATACAAAAGTGAGGGTGTCTATATCCATTTTCCCTCCTACACTCTAAACTGTCTAATCTCTTAATTCCAATCTACCTACTTTCATTAATAGACTTAAATGCCTATTACAATTTGACAGATGGGAGTAATCCCCCTAGATCTCTTCATATCTCCTAGGTATAAATGCAGAGTACTCCTTCTTCCTAACTATTACACTGATTCTTTTAAGTTCAAAATTCAAAACATTGTTCATAAAAACGTGCTCTTTTTTCCATCTGCGTGTCCAACTACTCATTTGGCTAGACACATGCTTTTGTCTTTGTACAATGCTACTGCATCAACATCCATGCCATCGTTAAAGACTATAGGTTCAAGAGTCCTTACTAGTTTTTTCCTGATTACGAGTTTTGAGCCTTATTTGCATGATTCATTATCACTCTTGACCTCACCCTCGGGACTCCCAAACAAAGATGAGTTTTCTTTAAGCCCTTTTCAAA
Organism: Picea engelmannii; assembly: GCA_009831015.1. Classification (NCBI taxonomy): domain Eukaryota; kingdom Viridiplantae; phylum Streptophyta; class Pinopsida; order Pinales; family Pinaceae; genus Picea; species Picea engelmannii. Next base: position 52,827 of record ML816075.1, on the reverse strand, counting down.
CTCTTTAAACATCAAAATATTGTCGAGTGATCTTGTCACCCTTCATGCTCATCAAACTAAAATTTGAAGGCACATCTGCCCGGTGGTAGTTTACACCTTTTTCGGTCCGGACAGTCAATTGTACGAACAAAGATATACTCTAGGAGCTTCGGTTCACTAGAAGAGTATTCTCAAGTATAATTTTAACCCTTTTTCCAGCCCGAGGGACTAAATTTATGAAAAAGGAACCCCCCCATGGAGTCCATAGTTAAGCTCTTTTCAGACTCCCTAAAATTGAAAACATGGCTGAGTGACCTTGTTTCTTCACACTCGTTAAATTGATCCAGAAGAACATCCCTTACAGAGTCCATAGTTAATCTCTTTTCAGACTCCTTAAATATGAAAAGATTGTCGAGTAATCTTGTCTTTGTCACACTCATTAAAATGGTTTTGAATAGGTGTCTTTTCGGTGCTAGTTTACCCTTTTTTCGAACTGACTAGACTACCTTTGAAAAAAGGCACCCCAGTGGAGTCTCCTTTTACGCGTTTTTAGACTCTCTAAAAATGAAAAAATGTTGAGCTTACCTTCTATGGGTTCGTTAAAATTACATTGAAGGATGTTATCATTGTGTCTTATTAATCACATTAACATTCCCATGTCTTTGGCCTAATTTCGGCTCCATGTTGCTCTCAACTGAACCATCTGAAGCATGCCTTATACACAATCCTTATAGCACTTTGCCTCTGCATCTTCACACCTTGACCCATGGAGGATTTTCCCGAGTGTCCTTTTCCTGCATATGTCTCCTTGTTGCGAGCATGAGTGTGTTCATTGTGCTTGGAACTAGTATTTCTGTGACACTCGTTCCTCCTTTGTACCGTAGCATTATTTTTTTTTTTCAATCTTTCCAAAATTATTGAAAAAGATAAAAAAATCAAATATACCCCAAAAAGAGGAAGGGAAAAGTATTTTATTTGTGTTGGCAGCACAATGAGTCACCCTTGGACAAAGAATATCCTTTCGTTTGTTCATCAAGACATGGGATTTAATATGACCTTAGGAAGATGTTCTCAGTACATAGAGTTGTGTCCTCCTCCATTTGGTTATCCTTCCAAACATATGGAGATTTTGCGTTGCCTCCTCCATCATGAAATTATGTCAATGTCGTGCTGCGTAAGTCTCATCATTTGTCATTTTTTTTTCCGAGGGAAGTTTTACTAAACTTGATTCATCCCTTCTGCAGTTTGTCTCTTGTCCTCATGCCTGGCCACCCCGAAAGTCCAATCAAGCACTTGTTCAAAATCAATGAAGTTCTCTTCCTGATCACCGAGATCCTCTTGTCTGTTCCTGACGAGCCATCAAATACCTCTGGGCAGTGAAGTCATACACTGATATTACACTCTTACCCGAGTTTTGAAGATCTTGAAGTTGTTGCTCGAGCTCTGAAGGCTTCATCTCCAACCATCAGGTGGCATTAGCTTCTTAAAGATGGATACTATACATGTAAGTATTTTGATTTTGAGATGTATATCTGATGTGTATTTCTCACGGATAGACTTTATATAGTTATATGACATGGACCTGCAGTGTATTTGATTGCCAACAATGATTTAATCTTATCTCAAGCATGGGTATGCCCGCCTCAGTGAGATAAATTATTATTTTGCAGATGGCACCTCCTGAACTCTAGTCTCAGGGCTCACTCACTCCATACTTTGGTGAAGATTTGTAATGTAATTTTTCCATAAGATTCTCTTCTAACCTCACACATTAGGGGGCATCTTTTATAACCCTAAATTTCACTAGACATGCATACCTAGCATCAGGCCATCTTACTTGCTATTCTTGCCAAGCCATCATTGAACAAATCTTCTAAAAAACCATTTTTTTGAAGATGTACATGCCCTGCACCACTATTGCCCATGTACACACTCTTTGTTCACCATTACGGCCCACATATACTCGAAAAAAACACGAAAAAATAAAAAAATGCAAAGGGATATGGGTTTTCGGGTAGTTACTTAATCATTTGACCGCCCATAGCAGGTTACCCAACCAAATAAATATCTTTTTGGCCTATAAACGAAGGTGTTGGGGTTCCATTACGACAAGAATCACGAGAGCAAAGAAACTCCACCCATTTCAATATCCTCCCTTTGCCCCAATATTTTGCAACCACATTGTGAGTTTGAGCCAAAATTCCTTTTTTTCCATCCCTTTTTCCTCCATTGCAAACCCTTTCCATTTCCCTAGAGAGAATTAAAGAGGAGAAGAACACATGGAAGAACTTGGTGCACAGTGAAGAGGATCCTAGGACCGAGTTCGAGGAGCAGTTGTTGGTCTCATATTGTAAGAAACTTTGTGAGATTAATATAAAGAAATAATTTTTTTGTCCCGCCAAATGATGTCTTCAATATTCATGACTTATTTTTATTCTTTATATGATATCTAACCCACTAATCCATATATTGAATGCATGCTTGTATTTTCTTGTTTTTATTTTGGCGAATGCAGATTGGCCTTGGGAGGAGATCTGCAGTAGAGAAACAACTGAGTGAAAAGGGATCGACACCAGACGTGGGGTTTAAGGTAATCTTACCAGATCCCTATACTTTTTTTTTTTATGTATGATTGTGGGGTAATGTCGGGATAGTTGTTAAAAGTAGGAGACTTTAGATGGTTATCTCTTCCTGCACTTTAGAACCCTAGTGTAGTCTGTAGGGGGTTTTACTGCTATAGAATTACCTCTGAGGATAGTTCTTGTGTTTCATCCTCAGACTTTGCTTCTACAATGTTTGTTGACAATGCATTCAAGTCCAACAACCTACATTTATATTCAACCAACATCATGGCTAGTACTTATCCTTTTACCGGTTTTGTGGGCTTGATGTTGACATTATACTCCTAAATCTTGGAAACCCATTTGCCACTTTTCCCCTCACTTTCAGGTTGTGTGAGGATGTCATTTATAGTGCTGGTAGGTACATAAGCCATTATTTTAGAGTGTAGTACATAATATATGAAATCTTGTAATTATTTCACTAATGCATAAACATTGTTTTTCATGATACTATAATTCAGCTCAACATCTCTTAGGGCCTTGCTGAATAAGGCTATGGTTGCTCTAGATTTTGTTCATTCTTCTACAACAACACAATAGCTATAGTATCGGATGATAAGAAAGATAAAATGATAAACTCTTTATCACAATTTGGGTTGATAAGAACTGGGGCTTCTCCGAGGGACATTTTGATCCGGTGAAAGGATTCTTTAGCTTCAACTATCCACTTGAATTCATGTACCATTTTTAACATTTTGGTCATATTCTTAATCATTTCCTAGAAATTGGGGAAAACATTCCGAGAAAGCCTATTTTAGCCATAAAACATTGTACCTTTTTCTTGCTCCAAGGTTTAGGAATTTGTTTTATTTCCTCCATAATTTCCATATATATATTCACCCCTTCTTTGGATACTATATGGCTAAGGCCCTTTCCTTCTTCCGTAGAAAAATAGGATTTTTTGGGATTCAAGGATTGCCCAAACTTCCTACACTGCACAATGGTTTTATTTAAATTCTTGATATGAACTTCATCAATATTGGAAAAAACAATCACATCACCAAGGTATATGACAATGAATTTGTCTCTCTCACCCACAAAAGAAATGTCCATAGCTCTCTGAAAAGTTGCTCCTACATTTATCAGACTAAAAGACATTTTTCCGTACATGAAATCCCCCCATGGTGTTGTGAAGTCTACCTTTTATCTTTCATCTATATGCATGGCCACTTGGTTGTATCTTGAAAAACCATCCATCATGGATATGTTATTTTCCCCTACTACCTCTTGCACTATATGATCTATATTGGGTAGGGGGTATTTATACCTTAAAAATCATTTATTCAGGTTCCTGAAGTCCATACATGACCTTATTTCCCCACTCTTCTTTCTAAGTAGAACTAAATTATAAACCCACTCAAAGTACCTTAAGGGAATAATAATTTGGGTGTCTAATAGTTTCCTCACCTCTTTCTCGGTGGTAGGAAAAAAAAGAGGGTTAAATTGTATGAGATTCTATCTGAAAGGATTAGTACCAAGTTTGAGACACATTTGATGTTGGATGAAACTAGTATAATAATTTTTTAGGTCCCTATATCTCCAGGCAAAGACATACATGTAGTCTTTGAAAAAATGCAAATGCTCTTCCCTATGATCAACATGGATATTTTTGGATAGCTTAATATATTTAGGATATTTTTTAGTCCCACTATTGTATTCCTCAATGATGTGATCTTTGGGAAGGACAATTGGTTTAACCAATACATAATTTCTATCAAACAATTATTCTAAAGGTACTAGTCCTTTGGGAATCAAATTATTCTTAAGTTGCAATACTTTATGCTCAACCATATAATTCCTAAATTTAGGGAACTCTTCATCCCCCTTCCCAATATCGTATTTGGTGTCTTCTTCATCATCCGAATTGACATGAGTACTTGCAAACTCATTTATCACTTCCATGAACCTTTTGATTTGTTGATCATCTTTAAAAACGTACTAGTATTTGATATTATTGTTGAAATATTGTTTGATACTAAGAGGGGGGGGGTGAATCAATATTTCTTCTTTTTCCAATGATTTAATAATTATTAAGCTTATTAATCTAAATAATTGATCTACAAGAATTTACCGAATACAAAAATTAAATATAACAGGTATAAATAGTACAAGGTACAATTGTGTGAGAGACACCAATCTCTCTTTTTATAAGCACCAACTGAAGGAGACACCAATCCCTTGTTTCAGAGAAACAACTCTAGGAAGCACCAACTCCCTTATTTCATAGCACCAACTCTAGGAAGCACCAACTCTCTTGTTTTTAGAGCACCAACTCTTGGAAGCACCAAATCCGTTGTTTTAAAGCACCAATTCTAGGAAACACCAACTCCCTTGTTTTAGATTTGAATATGTAGAGGACAATAATCCTCCCTTCCACTCTTACTTCATCAATGTATTCATATTTTTTCTTGGAATCTGCTTCTGCTTTTGATCTTCTGATGTAGGCCGCAAAGACACTTTCCTTCTTACCATTTATCTCTATTTATATAGCCTCTCAAGAGGTATATGATATTGAAACAATGTGTCTTTTTGTAAAAGAGAAAATGAACCAATGTGTCTTTTTAATAATAAAACATTGCACCTCTTCATTTAATTAACACAAATGATGAAGTTTTTTTTTATTAATTGATTTCAATTTTAAAAAGGAGTCCAAATTAGAAATTTATTTTTGTACGAGGATTCTAGAGTGATGGGAAAAAATTTAAAAATTCTACGACATGGGTTTTGTACATAAGATGCCTAGTTAGCTGACACGTGAACATTTCCCTCCGAAAATGTGTGTGGTGGACTGTATAGGAGGTACTTTGAAGGAAAATTTCCTAGATTCACTATTGCAGATGCCTCCTAAACTTGCCAAGTGAAGCATACACTTACACAACAAAAATTTGGTCACGGATCCACATTCCTCCTTTATATGAAAGTTAACAGAGTGGAATAAAAAATTATAAGAATGAATTTTATTTGACGTCTTCAATTCCACATCTATGGTGACTCTAGTCAAAGTTTTACGTCTAATATTGTAGAATAGATTTGCAGCGAGTTGCAACACTCATCCTGTAGCGTGGAGTTTCATTATAGGAGTTGTAGCACTAATATTGTATCATGGTGTTCCATCGTGGTAGTCGCAGCGGGTTGCAAAAATAATCTTGTATCATGGAGTTACAACGTGGTAGTTGTGGCGAGTTGCAACACTAATATAGTAGCATGGAGTTGCAATGATTTGCACCACCAATCTTGTGGAACGATCCGAGAATTTATGAGACTTTGATCCAGTGATATAACGATCAAAATGAGATCACAAATTATTTTTCTCACACATTCTTGGAGACAATTCTCAAAGAAGAGCTTATATACCTTTAGACACAATCTTTTGGTGTTGCTTTCATTCACTTGAGAACGAATGACAATGATCTATAACTTTTATAACAAGATTCTTCAAGGACTAAGTAATGAAGGATATGTGAAGCATCCGCCTTGCTGAGATTTTTATACCAAATCCTTGACACCTAATGTATTCTATTGAAGCACCATATTGTCGGGCCCCAACAACCTCCTCCTTTATTTTTAATCAAAATCTAGGGTCCCTCTAAATTTTACTTGGATTCTTCATTTTTTTTTTCTTTGACTTTATTTGATTGGTATTGGTTTGAGTTGATATTATTTTCTTTTGTTTAGTTTGAATTTCATGAAATTCAAATACCATTTTGTTTTTCTTTCTACAAAGTTTTGATGTTGATGGACGAGTTTCATAATTTAAGAGTTTGTTATTACCTCTTCCTTATTCAATTTATCTACTATGAGGACGACTTGGTTGAAGACATGGATTGATAACAATGATTTTACAGGAAGAAACTTTATTGCGACACATATTTTCTATGACATTTGTTCAGATTTGATCAAATTTGAATGAGGGAGAGATGAACATAGAAATATTAATTTAAATAGAAACATTAATTTTTATCAATTGTTTACTTTCGTTTAAATTATGATTATGTTTTCGTCTTTTTCTCATTAGCAATCATTTTCTCAAAATCATTTGGCAGGTTTAATTAATTAAATTATTTTGTTTGTTTGCATCTCATTTCAAAAAAAAAAAAAAAATTATCTATCATTTGTTTGATTTTGTGAAAACCCAAAATTAATATTTTTCTCCTCTCCATCAATTTGAAGCTTCTAGAATTTTTAGATCATATTTGAAAGGAAAATATAAACAATATTTGTTTAGAACTTATAGTTAGTTTAAATTCATTTTAATTTTATTATTGTAGATTTTGTTTTATTCAAAATTTTTAGGTTATTAATTTGGTTTCTTTTTCTTTCACGGGTTTCTATTATTAGTTATTTGGTATGGATATGATCATGGCTTAATTTAATTTTCTAAATACGTTCAAGATAATTGATCCAAACATAATATTGGATTGCTGCAAATAAGTTATGAGCAACAACATATAATATTTGGAAATACATTCAAGAATAGATAGACGATTATGTGGGACTGATTGTAGCCAAACCATAAGGAATTTGAAGAAACAATTGAAAACTCATCTGCAGAATGGATCCATTTATCTTACTCACGATATTTTTCCCAAACAAATGCACGATTTGAGAGATATTGGTGTCTCTTTACAAGGAAAATTTCATGTGGCATAAATTATTCGTGATGCCGAGACTACTCATTCATTGCATAAATATATGAGAATTTTCAGAGCCGAAGGGATCCAAGAAATTCAGAGGAGGATTTTGATCCTTTATTTTTTGTATATTATTTGTTTTGTAAACTTTTTCGTTTCAAATGGAGTAATGAATGGTTGGAGTTTTGGGAGAATGGATGAGTATTTTCGAAAAATAATATGAAATTCCAGATTTCTTAAAGGCTTTTGTCCTGTGGGTAAAATGGTTTTATTTTCATTATAATATCTTCATATTATTTGAGTAATTGATTATGCATTGATTTAAATTATCTTTAGTCTTTTTTATCAATACATGGTTAATTTCTATCATTTATGTATTAATTTTGTCAATCTTTAATAGTCTATCATCCCGATTATCTTGATCTTGGTGATTGTTTTATTTTTTATACAAATATTGTATTATATTGGGTTTATTCATGTAATTAATATTTGTAAAGATATAATTGTTCATTTGATATTTTTCTTACTGTCGATTAATCTATTATATCTTCACTAAGGATCATGATTTGAAAGTTGTTATTTATGCATTTTAAATAAGATTTAAATTGTCAGTCAAAGTGATTTTTATCCCGAGACTATCAAAATCTTATAATTATACAACCTTATGATATAGATTTCTCTTAACAAATAGGTTGTTGGAGAAACATTATATAGGAAAACCAAAAGTTCTCTTTAAATAATGACCAATTACTGGTCTACGCAATTCCTCTTGGACCATATGATGGACTTATTTTTTTGAAACTATATGGGATAAAGTTTACTCTTTGGCTTTTGTCCTTTTGTAGACTATGAAATGTTTCCATTTTTTTCTCATATAATTTCTAGATGTGAAATTTTATTTGTATTGAAATAACTTTAGTTTGTTCTTCATATAACCTTTCATGTTATGTTTTTCCTTACATGTTTCATTATATTTTGGTTTTGTTGATATCTATGACTGATCATCTATCCAATCATTTTTGAGTTTACATCTAATGTTCGGTAGTTGGTAATACCATTTGATGAGAGTTGGAGTTTATTTCATTTTCCGTTATTGGATATTTTAAAGTCATGTGAAATAAAATCATTTGTCTTTTTGTCATCATAGACTTGTTCCGACATATAAAAGACTTCTTTGAGTGTTTTCAGGAAGTATCATTCTTTCTTTTTTCATAGATTTATAGTCCTTTTTGGTTTTTCTTTCCTTTTCAGTTTTTCCTTTGAATAATGCAGTTATGAAGGCATGTGGGTATGCAAAGAGAACCATCATCTAAATGTTGTCAAGGAAGTCTTCTTTCAATTCCTCTGTGTTTCCGTTTCACAACTTTTTTGATTAAATGTTTCATTTTCAAAACTTGGTAGCACCATGCAATGATTTCAGATATTATGAAGGATTAATAAAGACATTAGGGATTTGATCTTAGTTTTACCCTAATCAACATATATTACCATTGCACATAATTGAAACCATCCCGATTAAGGATTTTTGTATTTACATGTAGTTTCTGTGACTTTTAATAATACGCTTGATCAAAATGATAACAAAAGAACTTGCGTATACATAAAACTTTGAACTTTTTAGTTATTCATTTTGATCCTCATTCTCTATGAGATGATGGTCTCAATTGTTTTTTAAAGTGTGCTTTTGCTATTTAGATTTTGTTTGTTTTGATGTACTTCTGATTTTGAATCCCATTAATAAATTTTGATTCTGTTTGGTTTGTGTTTTTTTAGTTTTCTTTAATTACTTTGATTTAATTTTCTTCTTGTCTATCTTTTTGAATCAATATATTTTTTATCAAAGAGTGATTGTCAAAGGAAGCATTCATTTTAAGACTTTTTTAAAAAAAGAAAAAAAAACAATTTGAAACAGTTCAAACAATTTCTGATGTTAAGGTTCAACTCAGATAATTGATTTATAATTCAGTTGAGTACTATGAAATCTTAAACAGTCTTTGTCAAAGTATTACCCCTGAAACATGTTGAGATCTTTGGGAATTACAATGATCTTTAGACTTTTTACACCGTCCCTATTCTTAAAAGATCACTTTTAAGCGCTTCCCCATTCTCTAGATGACTTCTTAATGGAAATATAAATATCTAAACCATGATAGAACTTCCAGTTTTGAAAGCAAATAGAAAAAATGATCAACTATTCACATGTATTGCAATTAACCTCTAGTATGACCCTGCTTTCTTTTTCATCAATAAATCTCTAATTGTATTATTATTTAAAAGTGGCATAAGAGGGTTGGAAGCACTTAAGTGTGGGAAGTGTGTGTAAACCTGTCAGGGTATTGAACATCCTCATTGGCATCGAGTAAATGCACACATGATACCAAGACAACTTCGTCAGGGTACTGAACAAGCCTGTTGGAAACGTTGCAATGTCGGGTTGAGAGGTAGCAGGTATATGCTTTTAAGTTAACTTTTATGGAATTATACATCATGTGGATAGACAACTATTGGATGGGATTAAAATACTTTAGTGGGTTAAATGATATCCCTGTTGAGGCTATAAACGTTGGCTGGAAGCAGTGGCTCTGTCAGTAGTATTGAACTAATTTTTATAAACATCGCTACCCTTTGATAAAAACACAACTTCAGGTTATAATCCTCTGTAAATGCAATCTTTTCTTCTTTTCTGATTATAATCATGGTATTTTTCTATAAATCCGAACTAATCTTAATATTGTGTAATATTGAAGAGGATTTGTTTCAAAGAAGCTTAAAATTATATCCAAGTCTTATTCTTCTTCCCTACGATAAAAGTTTAATAGGTCAGAGATAACTGCTTCGCCCAGTGAGTCGCCATTTTTCGGGCCCCAACAACCCCCTTCTTTTTTTTTAATCAAAATCCAGGGTCCCTCGAAATTTTATTGGATTCTTCATTTTTTTTTCTTTGACTTGATTGGATTAGTATTGGCTTGCTTTGTTTCAAGGTTGGTTTGATTTTATATTATTTTCTTTTGTTTATCTTGAATTGCATGAAATTCAAATACCATTTCGTGTTTCTTTCTATAGAGTTTTGATGTTGATGGACCGAGCTTCAGAATTTATGAGTTTGTTATTATTTCTTCCTTATTCAATTTATCTTCTATGAGGATGGCTTGGTTGAAGACATGGATTAATAAAAATGATTTTATAGGAAGAAATTTTTATGCGACACATATTTTCTATGACATTTGTTCAGATTTGATCAAATTTGAATGAGGGAGAGACGAACATAGAAATCTTATATTAAACAAAAACATGGATTTTTATCAACTGTTTACTTTCGTTTAAATTATTATTATGTTTTCGTCTTTTTCTCATTATCAATCATTTTCACAAAATCATTTGGTAGGTTTGATTAATTAAATTCTTTTGTCGGTTTGCATCCCATTTCAAAATAAAAATTAAAAATTAAAAAGGGAATTATCTATCATTTGTTTGATTTTGTGAAAACCCAAAATTAATATTTTTCTCCTCTCCATCAACTTGAAGCTTCTAGAATTTTGAGATCATATTTGAAAGGAAAATATAAACAATATTATTTTAGAACTTATAGTTAGTTTAAATTCATTTTAATTTTATTGTTCTAGATTTTGTTTTATTCACAATTTTTAGGTTATTAATTTGGTTTATTTTTCTTTCATAGATTTCTATTATCAGTTATTTGGTACAGATCTGATCATGGCTTGATTTTATTATCTAAATACGTTCAAGATGACTGATCCAAAAATAATATTGGATTGTTGCAAGTAATTGATGAGTAACAACATATAAGATTTGGAAATGCGTTCAAGAACATAGAGACAATTGTGCGAGACTGATTATAGCCAAACCCTAAGGAATCTGAAGAAACGGTTGAAAACCCATCCTCAGAATGTACCCATTTAGCTTACTCACGATATTTTTCCCAAACAAATGTACAATTTGAGCGATATTGTTGTCTCTTTACGAGGAAAATTTCAGGTGGAGGAAATTATTAGTGGTGCCCAGACTATTCATTCATTGCATAAATATATGAGAAAGTTCAAATCCCAAGGGATCCAAGAAATTCAGAGGATGTTTTTGATCATTTTTTTTTTTTATATTATTTATTTTGTAAAATTTTTCTTTTCAAATGAAGTAACGAATGGTTGGAATTTTGGGAGAATGGACGAGTATTTTCAAAGAAGAATATGAAATTTCAGATTGCTTAATGGCTTTTGTCCTGTGAGTAAAATTCTTTTATTTTCATCATTATATCTTCATATTCTTTGAGTAATTGATAAATCCATTGATTTAAATTACCTTTAGTCTGTTTTATCAATACATGGTTAATTCCTATCATTTGTGTATTAATTTTGTCAATATTTAAGAGTCTATTATCCTGATTATCTTGATCTTGGTGATTGTATTATTTTTTATTCAAATATTTTATTATATTGAGTTTATTCATGTAATTCATATTTGTAAAGATATAATTGTTCAATTGATATTTTTCTTTTTGTCGATTAATCTATTATATCTTCACTAAGAATCATGATTTGAAGGTTATTATTTCTTCATTTTAAATAAGATTTAAATTGTCAGCCAAAGTGATTTTTATCCTGACACTGTCAAAATCTTAGAATTATACAACCTTCCGCTATAGATTTCTCTTAATAGAAAGTTTGTTGGAGCAATCTTATACAGGACAACCAAAAGTTCTTTTTAAATATTGGTCAGTTACTAGTCTACGCAATTCCTCTTGGACCATATGATGGAATTATTTTTTTGAAATTATATCGGATACAATTTACTCTTTGTCTTTTGTCCTTTTGTAGACTATGAAATGTTTTCATTGTTTTCTCATGTAATTTTTAGATGTGAAATTTTATTTGTGTTGAACTAGCTTTAGTCTGTTCTGCATATAACCTTTCATGTTATGTTTTCCCTTACATGGTTCATTATATTTTGGTTCTGTTGATATCTTCGACTGATCATCTATCCAAGCATTTTGAGTTTACATATAATGTTAGGTAGATGTTAATACCATTTGCTAAGAGTTGGAGTTTCTTTCATTTTTAGTTATTGGACATTTTAAAGTCACATGATATAAAATCATTTGTCTTTCTGTCATCATAGACTTGTTCTGGAATATAAAAGACCTCTTTGAGTTTTTCCAGGAAGTATCATTCTTTTTTTTGTCATAGATTTATACTTGACACAGGTTAAGTGGATCTTGCTTTGATCCATTAGATGAAAACAATTATTTTCACAAGGCTTTACTTAAACCTTGTAATTGTATATATCTTTTGTATATAATACAATTGTTAGTTAATCAATTGTTTTTAATGTGTTGATTGATAGAATTGTACATTTTAGTTAGTTTATATCTTTTAGTTATTTTAGAATCCTAGTTGGCTAACAGAGCCATAAAACTTGTCAGGGTAGATTATTCCAAACGAATTGGGTTAAATAGACAACCCCGAACTAGATCTTCCCTTCTCATTGACGATGTGTCTTAAATTCCTGTCAATACATATTTGACCCTTTCTTCTTATATTTAGAGAACAATAAATTATTTTTGAGGTTCCATTGCAAAGTTCGTCCAATGGTATCTTCATGGAGTGAACAAGCCCTTCACTTTTGTTCAATTTCTTCTTCTATGAATGGATGCGAGTAACATAATTCAACATAAAATTTTGCTAGGATACTAATATGAATACATAAACATTAATCAAGTTCTCAGTGACCATATTTATCCTCCTTCCATCAATGCCAACAACATACACTATGTCCAATATTGACCATATTTTCCCCCTTTCACATCAATTCCAACCCCATAACACCATGTCCAGCACTATCCCCCTTTGGCATTGATGACAACAAAATAAAACCCCTTATTTATTGAGTTTATCTTCTTTTTCTCCCCCTTTGATAGTAATAACATAAGGGATATTTATCTTCTCCCCCTGACGTTATGATGCCCTTCTCCATGTGTATTGTATTCTTTGGAGTCCTTTGAGCCGACTCCCTCTGACATTCATGATTTTTTTTTGGATTTGTTTTACTTTTTATCTCTCCCCCTTTCACATTGATGGAGAATGAAACTTCCTTATTGTATTATGCAACTCCACCTGTCAATAATTCTCATTGTTTGACTAAATAGTCCTTTGATTCTATAGAAACCAACTTCAACTTCTACCCCTTGCAAACAATATTAAATTGATCCTTTCATTTGTTGCTATATAGCTACCTCAAATGCTCGAGACATGTTTTAGCATGCCATGATACTTAAGTGTTATAACCCTAATTTGCACCATACATGCTTACCTGGAATCAGGCCATCTCAGATCCCTTCTTTGCCAAAGCACTATTGAACAACTCTTTAAGAAACCTCTTTTATAAGGTCCCACGGGCCCTACTCCATTACTACACGTGTGTACATGATATTTGTCCTCAAACAACCCGCGTGGACCGACAAAAACATGAAAAAAGGAAATTTGCCGATGGAACACATAGCTTTGGGTGAGTTAACTGAAACTCCCGGCCATGCATGGCCGAGGGTTCGCCCAAATACCTAGATTATTATAGCCTATGAAAGAAGGGTTAGGGGTACTATTTGGAAGAGGAGAATAAGAGTAAAGAAACTCTTTCCATTTGCACATTCCCATTGTCCCAACCCTTTAGCCATTCTTGTGCAAGAAGAGATACAAAGAAAAGAAGTTGGAGTACATTTGAAGAGGAGCCCAGGATCAGGATTCGCGGAGTAGTGGACGGTATCGACATTGTAAGTTGATTCATTAAAGTTAATAATAAATAAATTCTTTTCCCGTCCCACTATATGAGTTCTTCATAGTTTAGTAAATATATGTTTGAATCTCTAACCCATTAGTCTATAGGTAAAATGCATGTGCAGTTTGTTGCTTGTTTTATATGTAGGTCAATCTTGAGAGGATAGCTGCCAACAAGCAATCAAGCGTGAAGAAGGATTGACATTGAATATCCGGAATAAGGTATGTTTGTCTAACCATGTATTTGCTGAAAATAAATGGGGATTAGGTCTGGGGATGAAGGTACAAAGTAGGTTTCTTTTTGGTCATATTTGCATTCATAATATAACCCTATTTTCTAGTCCGTAGGAGGATTTCCCACCACAACAGAATTGGCGACCATACTAGGGAAGTATGTAGGGTTCCTGGGAGTATTTTTGGGTAGTTTTAAAAGACTGGTTTTCTTGCCTGTTTTTTGGAGTTTCTGCAAAGTTTGAGATAGCAGAGAGTCTAGTTTTCCATACCAACTATCTCTTTCATTTTCTTGAATGAGTTTTTTCGAGACCCATAGAGGTAAACGCGGCTTGCATAAGGTCTGTATGCGTGTACCCGATCCCTACTCTCTTACAGCCCGCGTGTAAACACTAGCTGAAGAAGTAGTAGTTGCGTGTAGATTCCATAAATTTTCTGAGGTAGTCATCCTCTTCTTTGTCAGAATCAATCATTCTCATGGGTTTTCTGGAATTATTTCTAAGTCTTGATTGTTTACAGTCTTGTCTTAGATTGGTTTGTTTTACGATTTTTTTTTTTCCTTACATTGTTTTCTTTTTTCTGTTAAAGAGAGTGTCTAAGCCTTCAAGAGATCCTGGTTCTCAATATCAGTGGTCTCTTCATGGTTTGGATTGTCTGTTTTTAGTTGTTTCATATTTTTAAAGATACACGCATCCTGTATAAGGCTAGCACGCATGTACACGCCCTCTGGCTCTACACAACTCATGTGCACACGCTCGCCATTGGATTGTCAGTTGTGTGCTTGTGAAGGATAGTTTTTGTTGAGGGTAAGGCAGTAATCCTTTCCCTTGACAAGAGTTATACCTCTCAGGTTTTTGAATCTCTATCCTAGGAGTCAGTAGCTTAGGGTTGATCTTAGCCTTATCTTGCTTTTTACATTTAAAAGTTGTCATTAAAAATTGTCTTTAGGGTTTTTAGACAAGTGTGAGAGTCACTTTTAAGTTGCTAGTGTGTGATTTCTTGACGTGATTCTTTGCAATCTACGATTAGGCCATAATTGTTTTTCTTGGTTTTTTACTTGTTGGTATTTTTCCTTTTTTCTTTATCAACATTTAAATAAAAAAAAAAAATCCCTTTCATTTTCTTGTTTGGTTGAAAAGTGTGATTTTGCATTAGTAACTAAGGAAAAATATTTGTTTTCTTAAGTTCTTGATAGTTTACTTAGATCGTAAGTAGATTGTAGTCGGGTGAAATCCTTCTTTAAGTTTGCTGATTCAAAAGATCTTAGAAAAATAAAAATAAATTTTTTTGAAAAGTTGTTGAAAATTGTGTTAAGTGAAAAATTTTGTTTCCATCTTTCTGTTCATTTTTTACTTTCATCTTTCAAACATTATCAGTTTCACTTTCATACCCCTTGACATAAGAAAATACATAAAATTAACGCTAAATCTAAAATTTATTAGACTTTTATGTGTGTAGGGTTAACTAGCTAGTTCAAGATTAGGGCCTTGGATTAGGTTGGAGAGGAAACTCTTCAAGGCCATTAAAATAAAACATTGGAGTTTGAGTTAGGGAGTGTCCAAGTCCAGTATCGTGAAAGTTATCTGAGACCCCCCTCTAACACAGGGGATAAATACAAGGTTGCATGCGGAAAGGTAGCGTAGATAACCCCTCCAAAGTTGGACCAATTGTAGTGGAGAACACATATAGAGGGATTGTTTTGGGATTCCATCGATTGCATTCGCCACAGGGCTTCGTGGGTCTGGAATATGTTCAAGGTCCTCAGTTGTCTTTCGAACCACTTGCTTTTGATAGCCTTGATAGGTTTCCGGCTCGATACCTTGCTCATTTTGGTCTACCCGACTTTCGACTGTACCCACCTGGTGACTGTTCGCACGCTAGCAACCTACTTGCCTATATTTTCTATGGACATACACAGGTAACTGCGAGGGTATACCATGGTACCTAGGATAGACATCGAGCCACGCTTTGCAGAGTATACCTGGAGGGTGATTCCATTTTTGAGTTGCACTTGCACTGGTAAGTTGCTCTAGTGTTGGTTGTTGTAACTGTTCTTCCAATTAATTTAGTCTTTTCCTGTCTTATCTTCTAGGGACTCTTTTAGTGCGTGTTGTTTTTGAATGGTTAGAATACCCTAGTGTGTCTTTGATCTTCTCACATAGTGGAGGATCAAGAGCTCCGCCGGTCACGAAGGCTTCTTGGCCTGCCACCGATTACACTGGAGCCACCCCCACCACCACTAAGGCGAAAGCTAGAACAACAAGGGTCTTTTGAAGCGACCGGGTCACAAGAAATTGTGCCCGACCAAAATCCAGAGGAATCAACCATTTTAGACCTTGGAGCGCAAGATTTTGGTCTAGATGAAACCTCCACCACTAATCTTTCGGCACCCACCATTGTACCTATTCATCCTTACGAGTCCCAAACAGTGTCGCATGTAGCAATGGAAACAAATGTTGTTACTCCTTCTGGGAATTCTTCATTTCCCACTACGGTTGTCACCATAGGAGAGTTTCCACCTCCTAAACCACCATCACTGGTCTGAGCCACCATGGTCTCGACCACCTCTACATCGCATAGTGGTCCAACCCCATCTTTAGCAGCGGACACAACCCCTTTCACACCAAGTGCGACATGCACTCTGTTCTCATACGGGCTGCCTAGTTCAGGCACAAGTCCTGTACTTTCCTACTCCATTTCACAGACTTTGTGTCTGGGGGAAGGGAGCTCTAATGCTCCTCTATAAGGTCACATGGGGGGCACTCCTTCTCCTTTTAACACTTTCCATTATGAGGAAGGTCATATACCTCCTTCGTCCCCTTCACTCGGTGGCTTGCATTAACAAACCGTCAGGCAACCTGCACACCATAGTTTACTTGGAGTTGGGAGTCAAGGACCACCTTTGCATAATATGTTGGTAGGTTCGACACCATTTTCTTTGTTCAGTGCATTTGTTAACAACGCCTTATCGTCATCTACTTTCCCAAATGGGGGAAACCCTGGTTTCAGACAACCTATTCCCATGCAAGGTACTATTCCTACACAGGGGGCACACCTAGGAACTTCTTTTGCAGCAGGGCCTTGGAATTCGTGGTAGGGATCAATTCCCTCATCTGGAAAGCCGATCTGGGGTATTTCTTTTCATAATCAATGGAACCCCAGACAAAGCACTATGCCTATCCCCATGATACCGACATGGAGAAATCCTTCCCAAATTCCTTCAAATGTAATGCATGACCAACCATCTATGTCCTATTTTAGAAATTCGTCGATGATGTCTCCTCACACGCAAAATCCATATGTTGGCCATGGCCATGGTTTCTACTAGAATGCGGGCTAGCATCCAAACTTTTCCTGGCAACCTGGTGTCAGTCAAACTCCAGGCCCCTTTTTCCATGTTATCACCAACAACCCAAACTACCCTTCCTAGCAACCTTGCATTTGCTAGACTTGACAAGGTTGTTGAATGACCCTATCTGTCACGATCTGCATTGGCCTCCTATGCTGACAAAGTTACCTTTGGACATCCCAAAGTTTGAAGCCAAGCCTAATGAATATCCAGGAGATCATGTGACTACCTTCCATCTTTGGTGCTCATCTAACTCGTTGAAAGATGATTTCGTACAGTTGCGATTGTTTCAATGTACTCTCATTGGGAGTGCCACGAAATGGTACATTGAGCTCGACCGCTCAAGATACTCTTCCTTCGGTGAACTAGAGATGGCTTTCCTAAACCATTTCCAGTTGCCTGTGAGATACGATGTTGGCACCAAATTGCTGGCCAATTTCTCACAAACTAAAGCGGACCATATCTCTAATCACATTCAAGAATGGAGACGTAGAAAGAGTTTAATTAATGTACCAGTCCCACCAGCATTCATGCTCAAGTGGTTTCTTAAGTCTTTGGTCCCACATCTGTCCAAAGATGTCGCGACATCGAGAGTATTTTTCGAAGAAGATTCCATCATGAGAGCTCAACAACTTGAGCTAATCTATTCTTAGTCCGGTTTATTATATGAGATCTTGCCAGATCCACCATGCTCAATAGTTGATAAAACTAGACAGAGAGTTGGACCACATGCCGATGGTAATGTCAGTTCAACACAAACAAAGCCCACTGAGCAACTAACGAATCAGTTGCAACAATTGTCTATACAACACACAATGGCCAACCAAACTACTGCTTTGGCAGCTCCCCCTACCAAAACGTTAGATGTACACACAGTGCAATCGACTAATATAATGGCCACCCAGCAGCCGAAGGAAAGAAAAAACAATGAAAGAAGGGTAAGGGGGATAAGAAACTCACCGATAATGTTGGCGGGGGAAATACTAAGAAACAAAAGGCAAAGTATCCATGCAACCTATGCACGGAAGACCACCCGACCCACCTTTTTCCTCGGCTTGCAGAGGCCTAAAAATTTGTGACACAACAACAACCTGCTGTGTTAACCAATCCATTCCAACATGGGAAAAATCTAACATAGGCCTATCTAAGCATGGAAGGGGGCAGCCAAGGACCCTCTCTGCTATCGAACAACCCCGCATCCGTGAATGTATATATGGTGAAGAGTGATGCTTTTATATCGACTAGAGCGCATGACTATAGTAAACCAGGCACTTCTACGAAGGGTAAAGAAGATGAACTCCCATATCTTCCTCTACAGATTGAGAGGACATTGGGTGAAACAATGACATGCATTCCCAAAGGCAATTTCAAAAAAGATTCTCATAACCCAAACGCAAGGGCCGCCCAGAACTACTCTGTGGTGGAAGATTTATCACAAACCACTTGTGCGATGTCCTCTTTGGAGGTCCTCCAAAGCTTCCCTTCCCATAGGAAATCCTTGTTAACCTCTTTAGGATCTATCGAGACTTGTAATCTAGGTACAATCATGCTGGATACAACTGACTTAAAACCTCCTCTTCCTTACCACGTAGCATTTCAAATAGTAGCGGCTCATCCCACAAAAATTTTTACTCAGAATATATTCCACACGGTGGTTGATGAGGGCACTTCGACATGCGTTATTTCATTGGCGTGTTGGAAGGCCATTGACCTACCTATTTTGTCTCCATCACCTACTCTCCTCACCTCTTTTGATGGTCGTTCATTCCGACCACATGCTATCATTCCTTTTTTCCTTATGCAGTTAGGAGGGAAGACCGTGTGTGTCAAAGTAAAGGTAGTCGATGCTCCCCTCGACTATAACCTCTTGTTAGGAAGGAGTTGGACTTATGCCATGAAAGCTATGGTTGCTACAGTTTTTTGGGTCTTGTTGTTTCCACACGAGGGCCAGATAGTGACAATCGATCAATTGTCTTTCTGCAGACCTGACCCTTCATTGGGGGCATCCACGGTCCCGATGATCGATAATGCTCAACCAGGTGTTGTCAAGGTAGGGGTTGGTTTGTGCCCATCTTTGATGGGTGCCTTCAATTACCTGCACCCTCAAGGCAATATCAAGTTTATATCCAATCACCATAAGGTTGAGATTTTTCAAGTTTTATCGTTCCACACGACTTACTTCAACGATCCGTGGATACTTCCTTCCCCATTGGCAATGATGGATGGGATAGGGCACTCGGGCATGTCCATTCCCTTGTCCGCAGCTGAAGTAGTGTACTCTTTAGTCCAACAAACTTCAGCCAACGCTTATCCAACTCCTGCACAAGAGTTCGATCCACTTCTAGAGCCTATTTGGGCTCAGGGTTCTCTCGCTCACATCAATTCATTAGACTTAGTCTTTCCCTCTGATGAAGCAATAATAGAAGGAATGGCTAGTCTGGAAAAACCCTAGAAAGATCTTCATCACAGATCATAATTCCTCCCAAATTTAAGCCAAATTGAAGCGAGAGAATTGACCGTGACTATGAAGGGAGATCGGTCTTTTCCTATTATTCCCTTAGCTACACATGAAGTTTATGCTGAGGGTAATATGGAAACTATCGCTGAAACCTTACCAATCGATATCTCCCAAAAACCTAGCATCGTGGAAAATGTCTTCGTCGGAGCTGACTTCTCCCACAAAGAGATTCAAATCTACACCGATCTTTTTAAAGAATTATGTGACGGTTTTGCCTGGTCTTACGAGGAAATGCCAGACATCGATCCAAAAATAGTTGAACATGAAATCACAACGTATCCATATGCCAAGATTTTCCGGTAGAAGCTTCGTCCAGTTAAGCCCAAGAAAGCAGCAACCATTAAGGTTGAGGTTGAGAAATTGCTAAAAGCTGGTTTTATCTATCCTATCCATTTGACCCAATGGGTGTCAAACCCCATGCCAATCAATAAAATACAAGGCATGATTCGTGTATGTACCAACTTCCATGATTTGAACAAGGCCTGTCCCAAAGATAATTTTCCCACACCTTTCATCGACCAGATCATTGATGAATGTGCGGGTTGTGAGGCCTTCTCTTTCATGGACGGTTTTTTGGGATACAATCAAATACAAATGAAACCCGAAGACCAGCACAAAATGACATTCATCTGTCCATGGGGTACATTTGCATATCGTAAGATGCCTTTTGGTCTCAAAAATTATGGAGCCACCTTTCAGCGGGCCATGTATTTTTCTTTCCATGACCTCAAGCATATAGTCGATGCCTATTTAGATGATTTAGCATCTTGATCTCGCAAGAGAATGGATCATCCCACACACCTCCAACTTATCTTTGAGCATTGTCGCTACTTCTGGATTCGCTTGAACCCAAACAAGTGAAGATTTTGTGTAACATTAGGACGATTGTTAGGTTTCATAGTGTCAATAACAGGGATCATGGTTGATCCTCTCAAGGTTGAGGAAATAATTCAGTTACCCCCCCCCATGCACAATCCTTCAACTTCAAAGTCTCTAGGGCAAGGTGAATTTTCTAAGACACTTTATCGCTAACTACGCTGAGATCACCAAGGGCTTTATGCGCTTACTTAAAAAATATGTTCCTTTTTATTGGGACGATGCCACTCAATGCGCTTTTTCCACATTGAAACATGCACTCACAACTGCCCCTCTACTCTAGCCACCTAACTATAACAAATATTTCATATTATATCTGGCTGTAACAGAGTCAACCATTGGCATGGTCTTACTTCAGGAAGATGCCTTGTTCTCATAATATGTCATCTATTACCTGATCTGAGGCCTCGTAGGACCAAGACTCAATTATTCTCATATAGAAAAACTTGTGTTGGAAGCAATCCATGCGGTTCAATGGTTCCGTCATTATGTTATGTTTCGCAAGACCACCATCATTGCTGTCATGAATCCATTTCAGTACATGTTGACACGATGGGTAATAGGCAAAAAAATCAGTAGATGCATATTCATCCTCTAGGAGTTTGACTTAGATTTCATTTTAGCGAAGTCCAAAAGGTCACTGGTCTTCACAAAACTTATTTCGGAACTTCTGGTTGAGTCAGGTGATCTTGTGCCCAAAGAATCACTTATCAGAGGAGACATGTTTTTTATCACCTCTTCGAATCCCTGGTATGGAGATATACTTATCTATCTCCAGACTTTGAAGTTCCCCACCACTGCTTCTCGTGATGAGCGTCGACGCATACGCCATCAGGCTAAGAATTATCTCATACTCAATGATACATTATATCAGAGAGGTGTAGAATGCATCCTATGTTGATGTCTTACTCACGATGAAGAAATTATCGTGCTTAACGATTTCCATATTGGAGCTTGTGGCGGTCATTTTTCTGGGTTGTCAACAACCCAAAAGATTCTACGAGCAACTTAATTCTAGCCGATACTTATCAAATATTGTATAGAATCAGTCAAGAAGTGCCATTCGTGCCAAATCTTCTCTCAAAATATGAGGGCACATCCTACTACCATGTTTCCTGTCATCACAATTAGTCCCTTCACCAAGTGGGGGATTGATTACACTACATGCAAGCCTCCTTCAACAAGGGGGCACCGCTATATCATCGTATTTGTAGACTTCCTCACAAAGTGGGTTGAAGCTATGACAATGTTTAAAGATGATGGAGAGACTGAAGCTCTCTTTTTATTCAACTAGATAATAGCAAGGTTCGGCATCCCAAGGGAGATTGTCACTGACCATGGAAGTCACTTTCAAAACCAGATGATGACCGAGTTAATGTCAAAGCCTGGGTTACGGCAGGAACATTCGTCACCCTACTTCCCCCAAGAAAATGGTCAGGTCGAAGCTGTGAACAAAACTCTTAAAACCATTCTACAACGAACGATCAACTCAGCCAAGTCAAATTGGCATTTGATGTTATACTTGCAATTATGGTCTTAGTGAACATCTGTTAAGACTGCGACCAGTTTCTCACCTTTCCAACTCATTTATGGGATGGAGGCAGTCTTGCCTATCGAATGTCAAATCCTGTCTCTAAAGTTGGAAGTACAGTTATTGCCAGACACTTCTCCACTTGAAGAATGGTTAGTATACCTTGAGAAACTCAATGAGTAGCATCGTGATGTGGCCTTGGCCAACGAGGCTCACAAACATAAGGTCAAGTGTCAGTATGATAGGTCTGTTCATCCTCAGATTTTCTCTGAAGGTGACCTTGTCCTGGTTTATGACCAAGATAAGGACCCCCTGGGGGCAGGAAAATACAAACCCATGTGGTTTAGACCTTTCATCATAAAAGAGGTTTTAAAAAAAGGCACTTATTGTTTGGTTGAATTTGAAGGGAATGCTTTGGCAGAGCCTAGAAATGGGCTCTACCTCAAGAAGTATTACTCATAGGCTGGTCGTGCTATGGGTAACTTTTTGTAACATATGTATAGTCTTTGTACTATTACTTTTTATTTTCTTTTAGTGTTATGGACGTGTCGTTGATATTATCTTTCATCACTTTGGCAGATGTTAAGTGATTCTGTGGTGTTCATTGGGTATGAAAATGGTTCTAGTCAACAGACTCGGAGGCTTGCCTCTACAGCTTGGGTAATCTTTACATCTCAAGGCTAGTTATTATCTTCGGGAGGTATATGATTGGGTGACACCACAAATAATGTCATCGAGTATAGTGTAGTTATTGAGTTTCTTTGTTACACTTTGCCATTGGGTATCTCTCATCTCTAGGTCTATCTCGATGCTCAAATGGTTGTCTCAGTTAAACAGAGTATACCAGGTTCATGATCCAACTTTACACCGATGATTTCTTAGGGTACGTCTCTTAGAATGAAACTTTGATTATATTACATATTTTCATGTTCCTAGGAGATTAAACCAAGTTACAAATACTCTAGCTAATCAAATTTTAGATTGGCATCTTGCACACATATGAAAGCACATTCACATAAACATGTAAATACATTTTTTGCACACATGATCCATAAGACCCAAAAGACAAAAAAAAAAAAACCATATATAATATCATAACGTAACCAGAGTACATAGATGGACGCAAGTACCTCAAAAATATGACCAATAATGAGTCACAAGGCTTATGTCCTCAAAAAATATATACAAGTAGTGCTCATGGCACGTAAAAATGTCTAGCTAAGGTCAGGGTCTGTGGGCCCTGTTATACTGGTCCACAGCGTTGGCTAAACACCGAAACAACCGAACCCAGGTTTGCGGTGGCCCCACTACATGAGGCTGCATAGATGGTGGTAGGTCCAAAGTCTCTACCATCAATACCCTATGAGTGAGCTCAGTAAAGTTCCACTTCACTCATCTCAATACCCTCAAATCCTTCCCGACTGGAAGATCTCCTGCTACTGCTGGTCCCCCTGCTTCCGCAGGTGCGGCCCCTGGCCAAGGATGACGTATGTTCCTTGCATAGTCAGTCGGTTGCACTGGTCCCACATCTACACACAACGAACATATATCCGTCAAACACTCTGGTATAACAAAAAAAATGATATATATAACGAAAAAAACATAAAAATTACATATGTTTAACAAACAAAACTACAAAGGTGTAAGCTTACCCATCTCCCCTCGCTCGTCACCAGGAGGTACTGGTATCTCAGGGTCTCTTGAGAAATCAATCCTGGCATAGGGGTAATCCTCTATAATCGGGATCTATTGTGACAACCACACGAAGAAGTCATCATCAAAGGACTCATTGGTCCTTCCACCACCCTGTCACGGTAGTAATATTTCCCATCTACACACAACAGGAAGAGAGGCCTGATGTCCTTGTACCACTACTCAAGGACTAAAACTCATAACTCTCTCAAAAAAGAATGAACATAGAATGGTCCCAAACCCAAAGTTCCTATGTGTCTGTAAATGGCAATCTATCAACTGCCTTTTCATACACTCAAGCAATGTGGTACTCCAATAAAAAAATTGTGCATTTAAGCACTAGACTACACAGTTCATCTTTGCACAGGATTCCTAATGTAGAGCTATAGAACCAATAATTCCCCCAATAAGAAATACTATCGCCTGTAACGATAGGTCAGTAATCTTGCTTATGGGCACCTGCGTGCTCTAGTGGTCCGTATCATCTGCATAGTATATACCTATTAATTCCACTATGTTATGCAGCCCTGACGTAAAAGTCTGAAAGTTGACTAGTTCCCCTCTCCTGGAGAGGCCAGTCAAAAAGTAAATGTCCTTGATCATGGGCACCAGTGACTGCCCCTCTAACATGAATGCCTCTGCATCTGAATGCTAGTAGTCAACCAAGGAATTCAGTAGCCTAGGTTGTGCCCGCATAAAAGGACATCAGAAAAAATTGAGTAACCCACATTGCATCAATGCAGCCATAGCATTGGGGTCTTCCCCAACCAACTCACTAACCTCTTCATGCTCTCTTTCTCTCTAGTGGACATACATCCTACAAAACACCAAGGTTCAGGAGGGTTAACCCTTTCTTTTTAAGCCTTTTTAATTCAATAAGGGTGTCCATGCATGCTGTAATAGTGACAGTTGCATGCAGATTTTACTCTGCCCAAATGTACACATGGCATGTCCTGAGACAACCCATGTGGACCTAGGGCCGACCTTTTAAAGGTCGACGCCCCCCTAAAAAATGAAACCCAATGCAAAAATAAAGACTTAAAATGCAAGATAAGAGAGTTTGTACTTACTTGGTCTAGGCAGAAGTTCCTTTCATCCACTGTAGCTCCTGGAATCATCGCTTTTGACAAAGGGGGTCTTTTGGCTCCAAATTCAATTTCCAAATCAACAATGGTGATAATGAGCTGCCAACTTCTATTTATAGAAATTTTGGCCTTTTTTTTCACTTTTTTAGCCTCCCTTATCATTTTCTTTATACCAACAACCATTTAGAGTGATTCAGGAGTTGCATAGGAGGGATATGATCGGGTATTGGGATAGTTTTTTGAAGTTTTGAGCAATTTTCAACGGTCCATGAATTTATTTTTCCGAGGATCAACTTGAGCATATAGGTTAGGTTTCTACCCTGACTTTTGTATCTCGTTGTCTTTTTCCTTTGCCATAGGATCGATCCCATCAGGTTGTGACACAAAACCATCATAGCTACTTTAGAAGTGTCATGACTGGGTGGTAGAGCTTACCAAAACATGGATGTCTTAGGTAGTTCCTGGTTGCATTATGGTATCTATGTTGTCTTTAATCATTGTAGGCTTGGGAGTCCTTGTAGTTTTTCCTAATTATGAGTTCAAGCCTCATTTTCATGATTCCTTTTCACTCTTGACCTCACCCTTAGGACTCCCAAGAGATGTAATGGTTCTTCTTTTAAGCCCTTTTCAGACCCTCTAAGCATGAAAAGATTTCCGAGCGATCTTGTGGCCTTTCACGCTCGTTAAATTGAAATTTGAAGTCACCTCTGTCCGGCGGTAGTTTAGCCCTTTTCTGGTCCGGATGGTCAACTGTACGAACAAAGGTATACTCTATGGAACTTAAGGTATACTCAAGACATGTTTTAGCATGCCACGATACTTAAGGTAATCCTCTTCTAACTAGGCTTCTTCAATGATGCACTAGATATTCTTTAATTATGTTTTGTCTTTAGCTTCCTTTAAGAGTATGCCAAGATTATACAAATTTTGATCAAGAACTATCTTCATTTTCTTCTAGAGTACTCCCAATTTATTCATGATGCTACTCAACTTATTCACTCATTTGCAACCCAAAATATTCTTCATTTTTGTTGTTTCAACTACTGACACGGTTCAGTGATCATACCATCATAACCATTTTCTTCACATTTAGATTATGATACTAAGATTGCAGTCAATCCTTCAATCCATTCCTTCTATTTATATTTTCTGTTGAGGAGGAGCTTCAATAGATCATCAAAATAACATTAGAAAATTTCCAAGATCATCATCACTCAATTCTTCTGGTTGGTATCCTCTTGAAGATTCATCATCATCATCATCGTTTTGTGTAACAAAAACTTCTTCATTATTTCATTTGGAATATTTTTTTTGCATTTTATTTTCATTGGCTAATGAACTATTGATTTGCAGGACATCATCAAGAACTACACTTGTGTCATATTCTCTTTTAGGAATTCTCCTTTCTTGAGTTTGATCCAATTTATATGAAAAACTCTGATTTTCACATTCCTTATTAGAACCTTCACCCATCACCCTTATATTCTCAACTTCATCAATTTCACGTGCAATATCTTCATCGTCTTTCTTGTTTTTCACTTCATATTTCCTCCATAACTTCTTATATATTTCTTCTTGTATATTAGAAGTTTTTATAGAATTTTTTGACAATCTACAATTACTAGCTTTATGACCATACTAGTTGAAATTGTGGCATTCAAATTTGAAATCTTGTAATGGAGAGAATGAATTATAGTTTATATTCTCTTGAGTATTATTCTTCTTTCTATTCTTATAATCATATATTTCAACATTTTTATGATTGCACTTTCCATAAGATCTACATTGTAATGTTTTATGCCTAAAATTATTGCAAGAGAAGAAATAGCCAAGGAAGAGATTTTGATACCTCTTTGGAGGAGGTTTTATTGTAATTATGTTCCATCTGTATTCATACTTTTGTGAGGGGAGAACAAATTTCTGCTGATTTGAATCAGTTCTTATCTTTAATTCTTGTTTTCTGAAGCATCTTTGAAAATAAACTACATAACTTTTTGGAATTTTGTTAATTTCTTGGGAAGTAAAGTTAGATCCTTTTACAAAATTATTTTGGCCATAGCCTAGTCCTATATTATTTCTTGGTGATCTTTGACTATTAAGAATATCATTCAATATTTTTGAATTGTTTTCAAACCTTGATTTCTTCTTTTCTTTTTCAATTTCCCCTTTTAGAAGTATAATTTCAGACTCTAGATTTTGATGGTCTTGTTCCCTATCATTAAGTTGTCTTAAAATGACTTCTTCAATTATTTTTGCTTCTTGGAGTCGAGTCTTAAAATCATTGTTGACTTTCCTTGTTTCTTTGATGGTCTTTGAAAATTTTCTCTCTTGATTTTTTTCCTTCTTCATATTCTAATAGTTGTTCTCTTAATGATTTATTCTTCTTTCTATACTTTCTTAGTTCTTCAAGTGCACTAATAAGTTCTTCAGGATCTACTTCTCCTTCATCTTCAAAATTTTCTTCATTATATCAACATCGACATTTTTCATTCCCATTAATAGAAGCTCTTCATCATCTTCACTCTTTTCTGAAGAACTGTTGTCTTCTTTGGAGTAGAGATTTTTATTTTTCTTGTAAAATTTCTTGTTGTATTGGGATTTATCCCTTTTATTGTATTTTTGGTTGTAGGATTCTTCATCATCACTATCCTCCTAATTGGGATAGGGAAATTTGTTATCAAATTGTATGATTTTGCCACAGTTGAAACATTTGAAGGGTAGCTTTCCTTTATATTTTCTAGATCCTTTCTGGAGCTTATTTATAAAATTGGTCTCTTCTACATTTGATATGTCTAAGTGAATCTGATTTGGAGCATGTTTATGGTTCTTTGTATCTTTTGAGGCTTTGAAAGTAGTATCTTTATCTGATTTATTTTCATTCCATGTTCTCATTTCATGAGATATGAGAATCCCATAAAGCTCATCCATTGTAAGTGTGTCAAGTTTTTCTTGATCTTCCAAGGTAGATGCTTTGGCATCATATTTCATTGGTAATGATAACACATTTTGGACAACAACTATCATATAGTTGGCTTAGCTTGATGGGTAGTTGGTATGGATTGTTGGTTGTCATTGAAATCAACCATTGGAGAGTGATATTGTATGTTGATGTCAACCCTTATTGATTGATGTCAACCATTGGAGAAATTTCGATAGCGAATTTCGGTAGTGCAAAGGTTTGGGTAATGGACCGAAGGTTGTTTCATGTATAATGGTATGATTTTTAATATATTTGAAGGAAATAATTTCCGGTGGTATGTGTAACATCACATAAATACTCACGGTTAGAGAGTTATGGCCATGAGAAGTTGGAGAACCCAGGTTTGGGTAATGGACCCAAGTTTGTTTGATGGATAATGTTATTAGTTTTGATATATTTTAAGGTAATACTATTCTATTTGTATATTACAAGTCATTCCATTTCCGATGGTATGTGGAACATCACATAACTCCTCACGGTTTTAGAGTTATGTCCTTACGAAGTTGGAGGACCCTCATATGTTAGCTTGAATCCCCAAAAGGTCAAAGAAGTCAAAGAGATTGCAAATAAGACATTATTATTTAAATGATAGATTAAAGTGACAAAGTCAAGGAGGATTATTTAAAAAATAAATTGAAGTGACAAAATCAAAGAAGATTGTTTAAATGATAAAGTGAGGTGACAAAGTTGAGGAGGAATATTTATTTGATAAAGTAATGGAGACCTTTCTAATTATTGAAAGTGATTAACCCTAAAAATAAGAAAAATAGGTTAAGTGACCTATAAACGAGTTAACTGACCTAGACATAGGTTAAATGGCCTAGAAATGGGTTAAGTGACCTAGAAATGCGTTAAGTGACCTAAAAGACGGAGAGTATAAATAAGAGGCAAGGCTCTCTCATGTTATATCACACTTGATAATATTGAATATATATAGGTGCCTGAGGTAACCAAGGGATATCTAAGATGAATTTCATATGGAAGGTGAAGAAAAGAAGGTCGGAATTCAAAGGGGGATAAATTCTTTTGATGATTCTTTCTAAGGTATGTTATTTACAAGTCATCTCACCATTTTCACAATAACGGTTTTTTCTATAATGATTCAGATCATGAAATTGCTATGTTGTTGAGGAAACATATCCAAGTATCTGTGGTAAATAATGCATCTTGTGGGTCATTGTTATTTTGGAGTTACACTCCATGGAAAATAGGGTTTGTGGATATTCCTGAAACTAGTCTAAAACAAGTCTTTCGGGTAAAAAAATCCTAAATTATTCATAATGGATCCAACTTGAGTAAGACCAAATGTGTTGGTTAGATTACAATATGTAGTATGTGGTGTAATAGTTTCAGATTGATTCAACAAATATTCTGTGTGGGTCACGCTCTATAAGGTCACTCTCTAGAATAAGCCAGAATTCAACAAGGTATGCCATTTTTTCCCTAACTCCTTTTCTGAGAGGTTCCAAGCAGTGTCACCTGGAGGAATTGCATAAAACACAATAACGAACATTATGTATAATTTTCATATCTTTATTCATTACAGGTACATAGTTATGATTATTTCAAGTTAGGGTTGTTAACTAATCCAAAACTAGTCATGTGAGACTAAAGAAAAGTTTGATGAAAATGCTAGTCTCTTGTTGTTAA
>ML816074.1:166294-182849 GCA_009831015.1 Picea engelmannii | reverse complement strand
TATAATGTATGTCAATTTCTAAATTTTTCTGTATTGAATCCCCCCAAAATTGATATATAATGTATATTTTTTTTAGATCCTAAAATTCATTTAATAAGGCATTTCCATCTTTTTCCATGTGTTTTGTAGCATGTCAACAATGAAAAGTTGTTAATAAAACATTAAAATTGAAAATTCTATGAAGTTGAAAAAAAAACATGATAGTAAAATTACAAAAGCTTCTTCAAATTAAAAAATAATTATTTTCAAGACTACATACAAGCCCATTATCAAGTTAGAAAAATACTATGAAAAATGAGGCATATAAACATTGAATCTAGTGAGAATGGAAAAAATTCAATAAGTGAGCCTAAAATCCATTACAATAAGTAGTTAAAGAAACATTAAAATGTACCTAATACTAAGTGCATCTCACAACAACCCAGTAAGAAGTAATGCCAAAATCAATAACCCGAAAACTTTGATCGAATGAAGGAGATATCAACCAATATGTTGAACTAGTATTACCTACACTAGAAGGAAATTGAGAACAATGTCACATCCTAATTAGACCACACACATAGCTTGAAAATCCAATCCATTTCTTTCCACTTGAAATTGAGGATATAGATCTCATCTACATACTACTTAAGAGATCCAAGAATGATAGAGTGTAGCAAAAATCATTATTTCCTAAGCCTAGACTTATATAATTTACATTAAAGATAATCCATAATCAAGTATGAGTGTATAGAGATAAGTTTTTCAATTTTATTGGATAACAAATAATTATTTCAATTTATAAAATTTATTACATATGATTTGGATAGAAGAAGGGAAGTTTATTCAATGTTACAATGAAGTGAAATAATCAAAATATTTCTAAAACAAGTAAAAGAGATAAAGATAATTTTTATAATAAATAAAAAATAATTTTAAAATAAATAATCAAATAAAAAATTATCTTGAAATTTAAAAGAAATATCTTTAACTATAAATAATGAATAATTTTATGATGAGAATAGCATAAATCAAAAAATATAGTGCCTACTTTAAATTATCTACTATAATAAAAAAAAATATAGTATATACTTTAAATTATCTACTATAATAAAAAAGTATAATATATTTTCAAAATAAATTTTAATATTATAAATTCAAAGAAATCTACTCCTTGATTATTGTAAAAAAAAAAAATGATTTTATTTAATGCCTTAGAGGAAGATTTGGGTTTAAATTATCTACTATATAATAAAAAAGTATAATATATTTTCAAAAGAAATTTTAATATTATAAATTCAAAGAAATCTACTCATTGATTATTGTAAACAAAAAAAATGATTTTATTTAATGCCTTAGAGGAAGATTTGGGTATCAACTAATTATATAAAGAGTAACACATTTATAATAAAATCAAATAATTTAAAATGATAGCATTACCAAAAAAAATCTAAATGAGAAATTGAATAGAGCAGATTAAATATAAATAAATTGTAAAAAAACTATTATTAAATATTGTTTATTAAAAAATCTAAATGAGAAATTGAATAGAGCAGATTAAATATAAATAAATTGTAAAAAGACTATTATTAAATATTGTTTATTAAATGAAAATAAAAACTTGTTTTCCTACATGATAATAAAATATTAAATATTATGAAGTTAATCAAATAATAATTTTAAAAATTAATAATTTAAAAAAAAATATTAAAAAAAACTATCTAAATAATATTTATATTGATTTTCTTAATTAATCAAATTTTAAACTAAATTTTATAAAATAAAAAAATTAACCAAATCACTTTTTTATAAAATAGAAAAATTAAACTTTAAAATTTTGACAAATCCAAAATCTTACAACCTTATTTACACAAACCCTTTTCACTTTCTAAAGTTTTTACAAATCCAGAATCTTACAACCTTATTTACACAAACCCCTTATTACCTTTTACCATGGTCAGATCCAAAATCAAATAGCAATAAAAATTCTTCTAATTTGGGAAGAGTGGAAGCCAGAAACTCCATGTTCAAATCCAAAACGTAACAGCAAAATAAAAGTTCTTCTAATCTTGCAAGAGTAGAAGACAGAAACCTAATTTTAAAACACAGAAACCTAATTTCTATTGAGGTAAGCCATTTTAGACCTGCTAATTGGTTATAAGTTAATTCATGCTCGGATAGTTATTTCTACATTTCAATATAATTAATTCCCGCTCATTAGCCCAATTCAAAGCAGCAACATATGATAATGAAGCCCGCAAATCCAAATCTAAATGAGGGACATATGATAATGAAGCCCGAAAATCCAAATCTAAATAAGGGACTCTTCAATTTTCATGATAGTTATTTGTATATTTCAATATAATTTATCCCCGCTCATTCGCCCAATTCAAAGCAGCAGTAAATCCAAATCTAAATCTAAATGAGGAACCCTTCAATTTTCATGCAAAGGAATTTAGTTCTCTTCTTCATATTATCAGCATCAATTACAAAGCTGGCAGACACTTATACTTGGCTCAAGCTCAAACGGTATATCTTTGTGATTGTCTCTGATAGGGAGGTTCTTGCTCAATAGAAAACCTAATCTGCATGTTAACATTCACACATTCACGCGTTCAATATTTTCTTATTTTCTTTTCCTTACTGGCTGAGGATCTCGCTTTCCGTCGTTGTTCCCCGTTGCGGCGCAGGCGCTGCAGTCGCCTTTGGCATTATTTCCTCCTCGATGCCTTTCGGAAGTTTCTCACAACCACCGGCTTGAGAGAAACATGAGATGTGAGAGAAGACGATATTCCCTTTTGCTTACCGGCTGAGGACTGGCTTCTCGTCGTCCTTCGTGGTGGTAACGCATGCCCAGGCGCTGCAATCGCCTTTGTCTTTATTTCCTCCTTCTCAATGCCTTTGGGAAGTTTCTCACAACCACCGGCTTGAGAAACATGAGGTGTGAGAGAAGATGATATTTTCTTTTGATTGCTGGCTGAGGACTGGTTTTTCCTCGTGGTTCCCGGTGGTGGTGGCGCATGCGCAGAAGCTGTAGTCGTATTTGGCCGTATTTCCTCCTCCTCAATGCCTTTGGGAAGTTTCTTACAACCACCGGCTTGAGAACCAGAAGACGACGAAAAAATTCGGTTTTCATGGGGCCCAAATGATCTCCCTCCGAAAATATGACTTGTTCCACTGTATTCATTCAAGAATGTCGTCTCCATATCATATATTTGATTATTGAGGGCCGAAATATCATCACGAAGCTTCTTTTGGTGTGCAGAGAGTGAGTCCACTCGATTCTGCAGACGATCACCAAGTTCAGACTTTCGATCCTCCACCATTGTAACTCCGAGATAGATATCGATCGAGATAAACCTGACGCTCACGTCACCAACGGACAAGATCTCTATTGATCAGAAAGAAATTGAAATGAGAACACAAGGCAACTCGGAATAGCTATGGCTTTAGGGGCGCGTTCCTCGGCCCATTCATATGATTAGCATTGACGCCTAACTGCAATAGATTAATTTTATTCTCACTGTTCTCTAGGCATCGACATTAATATAGTTCAACAAAGCTTAAATGCCAACGAAACTTTGCAGTCCAAGGTACTTGAAATTGTACCCGTGAAAAGTATTTGAAGTTCTACCGTTGGAAGGTATTTGAAGTTGTACCGTTTGGAAAACGTATTTAACGGTAGGACTTCAAATACCTTCCAACAGTACAATTTCAAATACCCATCTAAAACTTATTTAAAGCTCCATCATTGAATATAATTATGCAATTTTCTTCGATGATGTAATTTAAAATACTATAAAATAAGACTATAATAAGTTTTGACTCCTCAATTTAAAACTAAAACCATTCAAAGCTTTAATCTCTATGCTTTCCATGTGGTCAATAGATTGTGTAAAAAAACATTTAAATCTTTGATCTATCTGCTCTTTAAAGAGACATTTACATTTAACCCTCACTTCAATTTTCTTCGATTTTTTCGGCTTAGTCCATTTGCACAACAAATCCACTCTCTGTTCAATCCACTATCTAATCCTAATTGGCTCGGTCTAAATTGTTTTTTTTTAATAATTATTCTTTAAATAAAATAGAAACAACCATACAAGTTCTATATTTTGATTATGTACATGTTGTAATGAATCATAAAAAATAAATTAAGACACATAATATATTGACAGTTCAAGAACATGAACATGGTTCTAGGTATCGGGAGGGCACTAAGAACTAGTAGGAAAGGGTCTTCCCCATTTATATATGAAATGAAGTAGGGTAGCAAAGAAGTCTTGGGATTTGTTTGATGTCTCGTTGGGATTAGGTTTTTTTTTGGGTGGTGTGGTATCTTTGTTTTCCATAGTGTTTTGTCATTCTTTATAACACTTCATATCAAATTCAATTTGCTTAGCCTTTTTCAAGTTTAGAAAAACCTCAATTTTACCTTTAAGGCTGGTAAGATATTAGTATATATTTGAATTTGTAATTTTAGTGAAGGTGAAGCTCTTTTCTAAAATTTGTTTAGAACTGTGGTAAATCTTTAATTAAAGTCCTTAACTTTTTATTTAGGACCACTTTTTATTTAGGACTTATTATTAAAGAAAACAATTTTTACCATTAGTGTAAGTGTAGTGGTTTTTTCCCCAAATTTATATATAAAAGTAGTTTGAAATTCAATCCAACTATTCATGATCTAACATGTAAATTAAAATAAAAATACCAAGTAGAGGATGATTTCTCAAAGGTGTAAGGGAAAAGATGACGAACTACATCTTCAAATTGTACACTCATTAATATATGGAAACAATAGTTAAGGGAGTTTAGGTAAAGCCAAAAAATCTCTAGCCAACCAAGGTTGATTAGCATTTTGATAATGTGCCTTATTTTTAGGATCTAAGTTTAGGAGTCTAAGTTTTCCTGATAGTCATAATATATATCACCTGAACTTGTCAGGGTCCTATGAGTTGGTGGTTTATACTCGAGTCTATGCCCATGCCCTGTTTTTCTCGCCATGTCTTTAATTTTTTCCCTTCAGCCGACAAAGTCATTTTGTTTTCCCCTTTTTGTTTAAGAACTCATCTCTGTTACCTCTGTCATTGATCCTTATGTTTTCTCAAACCCTTGGCCAGTCGTCCAATTTTATATTTTATGCAGGCCGCAACCATGAGCACAAATCGCAACACTTAGAGCGGTTTGATATGGACTCAAATCAAGCGAGCGACCAAGTTCAATTTTTAGAAGAGGAAATTCCATTCAAAGTTTAGATTTGCGGCCCTCAGACGATCATGATCATAAAGTCACGCCAAGTTTAATGTCAGATAAAGGCCCGAAGTCGCGAGGTCAATCCTAGCAGTTGGCGCTGGGAAGGGCACGTGGCGAAAGATCAACATTTTGTGGCTTTGGAACTCGAGAAGTGCATAGGTAAGGTTGTTAGAACTCATGAAATGATTTGGACCATTCAAATTAGAAGGGCACATGGCGCAAGATGAGCGATTTCACGGTTTAGCGAGTCGAAAAATCCCAAGGGAAGAATCATAAGGACTCGCAAAATATAAACTCACGAAATGATCTGGGTCGTTAGATTGAGGAAAGTCGTGGACCATCGATCTAAAGCAAGTGTTGAATCAAAAATCGAGAGAAGGGAGGTGAGTAACCTTTCAACTTCCCAAGAAGCAAAATCCCAATACGATGAAGATTATATCTGGACTGTGGATCTTATAGGGACAAGTAGCAGTCGATCTGATGGTTCGCAGAAGTGAATTTCAGGAGTTTTGGGAGAAATCGTGGACGTCGGATGCATAGCAGATCCGACCGTCGATATGAAGAAGAAAAATTTCACATATTGGGTATTGGGAGAGTGTATTCAAATGATGTGAAGGCCCTGAAATGTGAAATCACGATGCGCCCAGGAGTTGGGCTTGTGGTCATGGCTCAAGGTTGCATGCAGGAAAAATGGGGTGAAGGAGAAGCTGGTACCAGTAGCTTTGGGAGTGCGAAGGAAAGAGTGTGAATTTTATGATACCTACACCAAAAGTTGAAGATGCTTGTGTAAGTTAAAGAGCGATACCATCATGGTTTCAAGGTGTCGAGTTGACTCGAAGGGTTGCTAGCAGCGCATGGTAGATCCCTGGGTGTTAAGTCTCGTCCTGGTATCGATGAAAGAAGCTAATGAAAAAAGGAGTGGTGGCTGAAAACTCAGCTCACTCCATAAATGGAAGGTATGGACGATCCGACCGTGGGGATTGAACCATCAGCCCGTGGCACTCCTGGGAGCAGATTTTCCTGCAACACCCATGCTGATATGATCTGGCGTCTGACAGAAGAATGCCCACACAGTCTGACCGAGTGGGCATCGACTGGAATCTTTGAATGCAGGGGTCTCATCACACTCCTAGTAGTTGCAACAGTTTTGAGTATATATACAGAGTTTCGATATTTTGTTATGCTCGATGGTCGAGCTAAGCTCTCATATTGTAATGTTTTAATGAAGCTCTGGTTCTTTGGTTATGTAACATGATATGAGACTTCTTGTTTAATGAAAGTCATCTTCTATTTCCATCTTACTTGCGTCTGATACTGAATGTTCATGATCGAAGGATTCACATGGATTGTGGTGATTTTGTTGTAATGAATGTTTGATTGCAGTGCAGTTATAGCGTTTTCAGTTTCCTGAAACTTCGAATTCAAGAGGATCTTGTTTTCAGAGTTTTTCCTCCTTAGGCTGCTAGAAGACCTACTGTTTGGAGCAGACCTTTACATCTTCTCCTCAATTTCTTCCTCCTACTCACCCTTACTAGAACTTATTGGTTGAAGTTGATCAAGACCTCATTTGCTTGTGCATACTGCCCCAGTTTTCTGAGTTAAAACAATATTCTCTCGATTTTGCCCCATTTGACCTCTTTAAATGCATTAACCATGGCATATAAACTGATGGGTACTGGGCTTACCTCTGTCGCAATACAAAGGTGACTTCTGATGCTAACATTTCTGGCGTCGCTACCGGGGACGAATTGAAGATTTTCCCTAGGATAGAATAAGAAATCTTACTGATTATGAAGGTGCATCAAAAGTGAGTACCATTGAAGATTTCAACCTACACCTGATGAATCCACTGTTTGGCGACTCCACTGGTCTAACTCCACAGTTTCAGCTGCCTCCGAAAGGTAGACACATGAGGTCTCATCCACAACTGCCTCTAACCACGCCTAAGGCTAACCCAGAGAAAATTATCAGGAAAGGACAGACCCCTCAAGAAGGAGCTTCAGGTCACTATTTCTGTTTCTCTTGTTATCCCATCTGTTGAAGTTTCCAGAACTTTGAATTTCAAAATTTTTTCGGCTAATTTCTCTTCTCTTGGTCTCGTTTTGGAAGGAGAAATCTTCGACACTCTTGTCTCTCCTGAAGTTGTACCATGGCTCAGACCCATGACCTTAGGAGACTTCCCCACCCTTGGCTTTATTACTCCTCCTCTTGTTTGAGTTGCTGCAACATAAACCTCTGTTCCTACCAACTCTGCAACCTTTTTCTCAAACACTTAGTTGTTTCCCTTTTCCCCCAGAAGCACAGTTCCAGTCTCACTTGTCCAAACTCCATCTCCACCTTCTTCTCCTCCTATTTACACTCCAATGGCAAGAGAAAATCCCCCCAGGAATAGAATGGAAGATATAATAGCTGCTAGGTATGCCCCTCTTCTTTTGCCTCAGCCTCTGAATGCCCTCCTAGTGGATGGCTACTTTAAGCAGTTACCCAAGTTCATAGGCGAGGGAGACATAACCGCAAAATAAATCCTTGAATCCTTTTACAACTTTACATATTTTCATGTCATCATGGATGAGGATTTGTGTTCATAGCCTTGAGGGAGAGGCTAGGAAGTGGTTTAGGGCCTTGCCTCCTAGATCTATCGATGGGATTGAAGCCCTAGATGAAGCCTTCTTAAAGAATTGGGGGGATAGAAAGGAATTCCTTTACTATATTACAGAGTTTGGATCACTGAAGAAAAAGGAAGGGGAATCTGTTTTTGACTTCTCAAATAGAGTTAATAAAATGTATAGAAAAATTCCCACTGAGGTTAAGCCTACAGAAACCTCTGCAAAGATTACTTATTCTAGTTCTTTTGACCTTGATTTTTGCCTCCTGTTAAGAGAAAGGAATGCTACCTCCTTGCCTCATATGCAAGATGCAACCATTGAAGTAGAATCCAATATTATGGAAGTTGATGAGCTTAGGAGTAAGGATGACAGGGACAAAAGAAGGGGAAGGTTTTAAACTTCAACCTCTTCCTCTGCTTAACACCCTCAAGATGATGAGGATATCAAATTAGTAAAATAACTTTCTACTAATATGGAGAAGGTAAAACTTGAAGCAAGACAAGCCTATAAAAGTACTCAAAACACTAATAACAGAGGTACCTTTAGCAGGCCTAATAATGCTCCTTAGATACTTCCTAGAGATCAAAGATGTCGGGATAGAGATGATCAAAGAATTCAAGCCCCTCTCCAAAATAACCTTGTCACTGATGAAGAAGAAGAGGAAGAGGAGGTTGATCCAGAAATCCATTGTCTTGGGGATACCTTCTCATTTCCCCATTTAACTCAATCTGCATACGAGGAGTCTCTAATGGACAACCAACTAAATGAGCTGAGGAAAGGGGAAAAAACCAACCACACTCCAAACAGAAAGAAGGGAAATCAGACATCCCTGATCAACCTACAGGAGCAGAAAAACCTACTAAATATATTGCAGACCGAAGCAAGGAAAAGAAGGCATAGACCAGACCACCAGTGGCCAAAATTCTTGTTCCAGAAGTGAGATAGATTCTAAAGCACCCCTCCTCTTTCAAATTTGAGCAAGAAATACAAAATATTATAAGCCTTGTACCCATTTCAGGGTTGGTCAATCATGAAGACTTCATAAGGTGCCTCTCCAAATTTTTGCAACATGAACCTTCGTCTCATTCCACAGACTCAGTGAACCTCCAAGATGAGAATCCTGCAGTCATCCTAGGTCCTTTGGTGGAAGATAGAGACAATTCATCCCCTCCTTTATATACTTCATTGAACATACATGATAAGGTGTTGCACAACTGTTTGATGGATTCAAGGGCATCTCACAATCTTATGCCTAAGATTTTCATGGAAGAGCTCGGTCTGGAGATTACAAAAGCCTACCATGACCTGTATTCTTTCGACTCCAATAAGTTCAAGTCCCTTGGGGTTATAAAATACTTAGTTGTATCTCTATTCTAGCTGCCAATGAAAAGCGTGATCATGTACATCGTGGTAGCTAGCGTTCCCCCCTAAGTTCGAGATGCTTCTGTCTAGATCTTGGATAAAAAGACTAGGAGGAACTTTGCAGATGGACCTCACCTATGCTACCATTTTGGTGTTTGGGGGTGAGCATAGGAGTCTTTACATGGAAGCTCAGTTGGCCTACATGATTAGTGATGAAGAAAACCCCACGAACCATCCTATCTTTGCTCATGAAACATATTTGGGATCTTGTTTGTTGCAACTCACCGACACTCCTGAACCTCCTCTAGAGATCAAAACGTGGCCTATTACTTTTTGTGAAAGTTCCCCTCCTATCACCTCTTTGTGGAAAATGTTCTTCGATGGAGCCTCTTCTAAGGAAGGTGCTGGTGTTGGAGCCTCTTCTAAGGAAGGTGTTGGTGTTGGTGTTTGAGTTTACATATTCATTTCATTTTGAATTGTCTTACATTTTTTTTTTTTAGTGAAACAACCTCCTTTACCTTTTTTAATTGTCATGCATTTTTTGAATTTACATATGTATTTTTTGAGGTTACATATTCATTCATGTGTAATCAATGAGTCTCTCTCATTATATTTTTTAATTTGTTTCTTTACTATTTTTTATAATTTATACTTCAATTATTGCACTTGCACCGGAAGTAGCGAGGCTTTATAGTCTAATATAGAGGTTGTCCCCTTCTTGTGATCTTACATTATATAACGATATCACTTGACATTTAACATTCGTACTAGGTGACTTATACCATAATTTTAGCTAATTAGTTTTCCAATAAAAATACGATGGGAAATCGTTTTCTTATTTGAGGAAACTCATTTAATGTTTGTCAATTTCTAAATTTTGGTGTATTAAATCCTCCCAAAAAATTGGTATATAATGTATATTTTTTTAAGATCCCAAAATTCATTTAATGAGGCATTTCCATCCTCTTCCATGTGTTTTGTGGCATGTCAACAATGAAAAGTTGTTAATAAAGCACTAAAATTGAAAATTCTATAAAGTTGAAAAAAAAAACATGATAGTAAAATTACAGAAGCTTCTTCAAATTCAAAAATAATTATTTTCAAGACTACATACAAACTCATTATCAAGTTAGAAAAATACCATGAAAAATGAGGCATATAAACATTGAATCTAGTGAGAATGGAAAAGATTCAATAAGTGAGCCTAAAATCCAACACAATAAGTAG
Organism: Picea engelmannii; assembly: GCA_009831015.1. Lineage (NCBI taxonomy): Eukaryota > Viridiplantae > Streptophyta > Pinopsida > Pinales > Pinaceae > Picea > Picea engelmannii. The sequence goes on along the minus strand of ML816074.1, from coordinate 172,422 downwards.
CTAAAGCAACATTAAAATGTACCTAATACTAAGTGCATCCCACACCAACCTAATAAGAAGTAATGCCAAAATCAATAACCCAAAAACATTGATCCAATGAAGGAGATATCAACCAATAACATTCACTATGGAACATGATCTCTTTAATGGTGTATAATTCACTTTAGATTATTTTAGAAATATGTTGAACTAGTATTACCTACACTAAAAGGAAATTGAGAACAATGTCACATCCTAATTAGAGCACCCACATAGCTTGAAAAGCCAATCCATTTCTTTTTACTTGAACTTGAGGATACAGATCTCATCTACATACTAATTAGGACATCCTAGAATGATAGAGTGTAGAAAAAATCATTATTTCCTAAGCCTAGACTTATATAATTTACACTAGAAATAATCCATAATCAAGTATGAAAGTATAGAAATAAGTTTTTCAATAAAATTGGATAACAAATAATTATTTAAATTCATAAAATTTATTACATATGATTTGGATAGAAGGAGGGAAGTTTATTCAATGTTGCAATTAAGTGAAATAATTAAAAGAGATAAAGATAATTTTTATAATAAATAAAGAATAGTTTTAAAATAAATAATTAAGTAGAAAATTATCTTAAAATTTAAAAGGAATATCTTTAATTTTTATGATGAGAGTAGCATAAATAAGAAAATATAGTAACTACTTTAAATTATCTACTATAATAAAAATATATAATATGTTTGATAGAAGTTTTTAAAGGAAATTTTAATATTATAAATTCAAAGAAATTTACTGCTTAATTATTGTAATTTTTTTTTTAAAATAAACATGATTTTCTCAAATACCTTAGAGAAAGATTTGGGTATCAACTAATTAGATAAAGAGAATAACACATTTATAATAAAATGTGTTATTGATACAAACAAAAAATCAAATAATTTGAAATGATAGCATTACCAAAAAAATCTATATGGGAATAGAGCAGATGAAATATAAATAAATTGTGAAAAAACTATTATTAAATATTGTTTATTAAATGAAAACAAATACTTGTTTTCCTGCATGATAATAAAATATTAAATATTATAAGCTAATCAAATAATAATTTAAAAAATTAGTAATTTAAAAAAAAATATTAAAAATAACTATCTAAACAATTATTATTAAATATTGTTTATTAAATGAAAATAAATACTTGTTTTCCTGCATGATAATAAAATATTAAATATTATAAAGCTAATCAAATAATAATTTAAGAAATTAATAATTTAAAAAAAAATATTAAAAATAACTATCTAAATAATATTTATATTGATTTTTTTAATTAATCAAACTTTAAACTAAATTTTATAAAATTGAAAAATTAACCAAATCACTTTCTAAAATTTTGACAAATCCAAAATCTTACAACCTTATTTACACAAACCCTTTTAGCTTTCTAAAATTTTTAGAAATCCAAAATCTTACAACCTTATTTACACAAACCCCTTACTACCTTCTACCATGGTCAGACCCAAAACCAAATAGCAATAAAAATTCTTCTAATTTGGGAAGAGTGGAAGCTAGAAACTCCATGTTCAAATCCAAAACGTAACAGCAAAATAAAAGTTCTTCTAATTTGGCAAGAGTAGAGGACAACAACCTAATTTTAAAACACAGAAACCTAATTTCTAGCAAAATAAAAGTTCTTCTAATTTGGCAAGAGTAGAAGACAGAAACCTAATTTTAAAACACAAAAACCTAATTTCTATTGAGGTAAGCCATTTTAGACTTGCTAATTGGGAATAAGTTAATTCATGCTCGGATAGTTATTTCTACATTTCAATATAATTAATCCCCGCTCATTAGCCCAATTCAAAGCAACAACACATGATAACGAAGCCCGCAAATCCAAATCTAAATGAGGGACTCTTCAATTTTCATGCTCAGATAGTTATTTGTATATTTCAATATAATTAAAATCCAAATCTAAATGAGGGACCCTTCAATTTTCATGCAAAGGAATTTAGTTCTCTTCTTCATATTATCAACATCAATTACAAAGCTGGCAGACACTTATACTTGGCTCAAGCTCAAATGATATAGCTTTGTGATTATCTTTGATAGGGAGGTTCTTGCTCAATAGAAAACGTAATTTGCATGTTAACAACTACAAAGGCGCATTCTAACCACTACACATTTACACAACTATTAGGCTGTGTAGACCTAAGACAATAGTAGCTATACTCATCTTAAAAATATTCAGTATCGAAAACCTAATGACACATTCACGCGTTCAATATTTCCTTATTTTCTTTTCCTTACTGGCTGAGGACCGGATTTCCGTCGTTGTTCCCCGTTGCGGCGCAGGCGCTGCTGTCGCCTTTGGCATTATTTCCTCCTCGATGCCTTTGGAAAGTTTCTCATAACCACCAGCTTGAGAAAGAGGAGATGTGAGATAAGTGTTAAATATAATGTAACCTCAATAGTCTGACAGTACACTGCCAGCTGTCCTCGTCAGCTGTACTTTCTATTTTTGTCTTGCTTGAGCCTATTTAGCTCAACCATTTCACATTGCATTGTAATCTCTTCATTACTGCTTCATACATTTCAATATACTGTTCTATTCTTTTCTCTCTGCATTTCTCTTTGCTTCACAATTTATCATGGTATTAGAGCTTCAGTAGTAAGCCTCTTCACACAGTCCGGAGAGCAACACGATCCTCACACCGCAGAGCTTCACGAATCTTGAGAGAACGCGACACAAACTTTTCAAAAAGCTTGGAGAGTTGTCCATACTACTCTCAAAAGATCAACGTAGGAAGCTTGCAGAGGAAGCAGAGCGTACAACGCTCGAAAGATCGAGGAAGAAGAGAGTGCAGAAGAAGAAACTTTAAAGATTCTTGTAACTTTCAAGAATCGTCAAAGATTGACGAAGAAGAGCTGCAGGAGGCGAGAACTCTTGAAGAATTCAAAGAATTCGTTCAAATTCGTTAAAGATTCCTGCAGGAGGATGAATCGTTCAAAGATTTATGGGAAATCGCTCAATCTATCAAAGATTGTAGCAGAGAACGAAGAACTCATGAAATTCTTTCAAATCTTTGAAAGATTCACGAATCTTTCTTCCATAGGAGAAAAGAACACATTCTATGTTCAAAGAACAACCATTGAAGTCGTAAGATTCATCTTGAGAACGCATCCGAAGTGGGAAACCAGTTCAGAAGGGACGAGGAGAGAGAGGAAAAGGCGAAAGAGTTTCAGCCGTTAGATCTTATGCAGAGGCCCGACAACCATTGGATCAGCGAGAAAGTGCACGAGGTTTAGTCCTCTGAAGTGCACACGAGAAATTTTGGACTTGTGAAGTCCCGACATCATCTGGATCGTCCATCAAGAAACATGTGGCAAGATCGTGGCACTTCGCTGACTCGCAGGTGTAAAGGTCAGAAGACATGTCGTGAGAATTTGCGAATCGCGATATCACGAGCCATTTTGGACCGTTGGATCATGAAAGATTGTGAGCCGTCGATCTTATCACATCGCAACATCGGTAATCGAGAGTTGGATGCGCAAAGGTGATTGCACTCCAAAAAATCCGATACGCGATATCGTGAAATCCCGAGAGGACTTGTGAGCTGTCCATCTCAGAGAATAGGTGGCAGCAGATCCAAGTGCCGTCAAATCAGAATTTTAGAGTTTGTGGTTTTGAAAGACCGTCGCAACAAGAGTTCTAAACTCGTGAAATCGGGACTCACGATATAGCGATAAGATCCCAACCGTCCATTTGTTTGGACACGTGGAGGACATCAAGGAAACCGTCGGCATTTCGGCAATCGCGGTTTCAAGTTGTTAGAGAAATTTGGAGTCGCGAACTCGCGAAACGCCGAGGACAGTCCATCTTGAGGGGATGCGTGGCGTCAATCCGAGGACATGGGAAAAATCCCGAAAGAGGAGAGTCCATTGGCGCATCGCGATTCCTAAGAACAAAGGATCGGGTTTCTTTATGGTGAAAACCCCGTAAACGATTGGAGCCGTCCATCTGGAGGAGACACGTGGGCGAGATCGGGAGAGTCAATCAGCACATCGGGATTCAGCGTTTCGCGAATCCTAAGGACAAGAAACATGAGCATTTCGGAACTGCGAAGTCCGAAATCCCGACAGGAGGAAAGCTCCGCTTTGGGGCCTAGCTGACATCATCTCATCAAAACAAGGGATCGAGAATCTCCACGGTGAAAACCCCGAAGCAGACTTGAGCCATCCATCTATTGAGGACGCGTGGCAGAGATCGAGGCTTTCGGAAAATTTCCCGAAAGCAGAGTCCATCAGCATTACGAGATTCAGAAAATTGCGGATCCTGGAGACGACAAGTTCGAAACAGAACAAATCGCGGAATCACGAGGAGAATTCAGGACCATCCAATATAGAAGGACGCGTGGCGAAGATCAAAGCATTCGGGGAAAGTCCCAAAAGGAAAACGCCATCGACAAATCAGAGATCGGGGAATCAAGGAGTCAGAAGAGCTCGTCATCAGAAATTGTGAAATACCGATTCACGATATCTCGATAAGATCTGGACCGTCAGATCGCAGGAAGATCTAGACCGTTAAAATTGTCCAAAGGCAACTTTCGCATTTTGGCAATTTGAAAGGCAAAAAACTTGAAAATCTCGTAGCGCTTTAACATTAAGGCGCGTGGTCACATTGCACCGTGACAAAGGCAAATTCAAGGCCGATAAGCTCCCTTTGGCCATCGACAAATTGGCGTTTCGGCGATCGTGTTGAAATAATGTAACTGCGAAGAGCATTCTTATTATTGGATTAAATCCCCATTGTGGATTAATCATTATTATTATTTTGTTATTGGATTAAATCCCCATTGTGGATTTAATCAGGTCATTATCATTATTATTATTATTGTTATTAGATTAATCCCCATTGAGGATTAATCATGTCGGTAATTGTATAAGGACCAAATCCCCTTTTGCGGATTGGTCATCAGGCAATTACAAAGTGCAGAAGAAGAAGTCGGCCCCAACAGTTATAATGAAAGGGCCATAATTAATTAAAGGTGGGTTTACCCACCCATAGTGAGAGGTCGTCCCTGCCAGATGGTGACTCTTCACACGTGCCAGATTGATATAAATAAGAGGCTAGCGCCTCACTTCTTACACACACTTCACTTGCTAATTCTCTTATGAGGCAAGCTGCAATTACAAGTTGGAGAGAGGAGAAGAAGGGTGGCACATCTCTTGAGGAGGACTTTTTCAGTATTGGTTTGAGTTATCTCTTGAACATTGTATAAGCTATTTATGATAAGGAAGTTTTGTTGGGTTTTCTTCCCCTAGAGGGTTTCCGAGGATAAATGCTGTGTCTCTTGTGGATGTGTATTTCTCAGTGATCTTGTTCTTATTATTCTCTTATCTTATGAAATGCAAAGAACTATAATAATGGCATAAACATTAACATGGTATCAGAGCCAACCTGAAGGAAGCACAATCTACAAGAGGAAAAACATCACTGTTACCGTACCCCAAAATTAGGGTTTTGGAAAAACAAGTATTTTCAGCTCTCTATCACCCTAGAAAGTTGCGCCCTCCCCCAAGGATCAATTTGGCACTTAGAGTGCACCTTTTCAGTGGCTAGATCTCCTGGAAAGTGAAACCCTAGTTTCACAAAGTACCAGAAAACCAGAGTACCAGAAGTACCAGAGTACCAAAAGTACTAGAGTACCAGAAGTACCAGAAAAACCAGAAGCACCAGTCCAGAAATCCGCAGATCAGATTTGAAGGGGTAAAAGTTGGATTTTCGAAATTCCGACTGCACCAACGAACTCGCCTCAGCCCAGTGCAACTACCCCCTGGATCATAATTTCAAAATTCAAAGTTTTAAAAGTTAGGGTTTCCTCATAAAACCCTAAGTTGTAGTTGCAGTTGCAGTCTCAGAACTAGTTGCAGTTGCAGTACCTGTTGCAGTTGCAGTTGCAGTACCTGTTGCAGTTGCAGCCGTTGAACCAGTTGCAATCACTCTCTAAGTTTTTGGTAATGATTACCGCTGCTACCAGATGGAGCCACTACCTGCAAATGCTATCCGAGGTATGTACTCACATATGGTTAATGGTTAAACCCTAAAGAGTATTTGCAGGAGAAGGGATCTTTTGCCATAGATCCAGAA
>ML816074.1:150658-163049 GCA_009831015.1 Picea engelmannii | reverse complement strand
CAAAACATGTGATGAGGTACCTTAAAGGTACAATGGATTATGGTCTCAGCTATGATGGAGATCATGACTTCACTCTGATTGGATATACTGATGCAGATTGGGCAGGAAGCGTTGCTGACAGAAAAAGCACTTCCAGATGCTGTTTCAGTTAGGGATCAGCTATGATCTTGTGGAAGAGTAGGAAGCAATCCAGTATTTCTCTCAGCACAGCTGAAGAAGAGTACATTGCCGCATGTTCTTCTAGCTACGAAGCTATATGGCTTCGAAAGTTGCTGACATGTCTATTTGATTTGGAGATGAGAGCAACCGCGATTCTATGTGATAATCAAAGCTGTATTAAAATGACAGAGAATCCTGTGTTCCACGACAAGTCGAAGCACATAGAGATCCGCTATCATTTCATCCGCGACACGGTATAGAGAGGAGCCTTGAAGCTCCAGTACATTAGCACGGATGAACAGGTTGCTGATGTGATGACTAAGCCTCTATCTCGGGTAAAGTTTGAACACTTTCGAGATAAGCTTGGTATTGTCCGAAAGGACCTTCCCTGAAAGGGGGAGTAGATGTGATCCTTGCTTCTGACCTAGTTGTTAGATGTAAAGCAAGATGAGTCATGCTTCTGACCTCATTTTTAGACGTAAAGCATGATGCCACGTGGTCCTTGCTTTTGACCTCGTTGTTAGACGTAAAACAAGATGAGTTATGCTTCTGACCTAGTTGTTAGACGTAAAGCATAACGTCGATGATTCCTCGCTTCTGACCTCGTTGTTAGACGTAAAGCGAGATGTGTTCCTTGCTTCTGACCTAGTTGTTAGATGTAAAGCAAGATGAGTCATGCTTCTGACCTAGTTGTTAGATGTAAAGCATGACGCTGTGATTCCTCGCTTCTGACCTAGTTGTTAGATGTAAAGCGAGATGATGATACTTGCTTCGGACCTTGTTGTTAGACGTAAAGCAAGATGTGACTGACACGGAGCTACCAGCTTAATCGCTGTGACATTGAGCTAGTGTAGTACTGTGATGTGACAGCCTTGTGCTGTGATGAGGTATCAATTTTACTGATACATGTTTGATGCAGATGATGATAGCATTCTTTCGAGAATGATGATGCTGCTGATGAAGAAAACTTCCGATGACTCGTAAATGTGCTAGAAAATTGTTCAACATGATATTGACGATACTATCCTCGAGATGCCACCAATGATGCAGACCTCTCTCACCTAATGCTGATGAAGAATACCCTTCTTGTTAAGGGGGAGTGTTGAAATAATGTAACTGCGAAGAGCATTCTTATTATTGGATTAAATCCCCATTGTGGATTAATCATTATTATTATTTTGTTATTGGATTAAATCCCCATTGTGGATTTAATCAGGTCATTATTATTATTATTATTGTTATTAGATTAATCCCCATTGAGGATTAATCATGTCAGTAATTGTATAAGGACCAAATCCCCTTTTGCGGATTGGTCATCGGGCAATTACAAAGTGCAGAAGAAGAAGTCGGCCCCAGCAATTATAATGAAAGGGCCAGAATTAATTAAAGGTGGGTTTACCCACCCAGAGTGAGAGGTTGGCCCTACCAGATGGTGACTCTTCACACGTGCCAGATTGATATAAATAAGAGGCTAGCGCCTCACTTCTTACACACACTTCACTTGCTCATTCTCTTATGAGGAAAGATGCAATTACAAGTTGGAGAGAGGAGAAGAAGGGTGGCACATCTCTTGAGGAGGACTTTTTCAGTATTGGTTTGAGTTATCTCTTGAACATTGTATAAGCTATTTATGATAAGGAAGTTTTGCTGGGTTTTCTTCCCCTAGAGGGTTTCCCAGGATAAACGCTGTGTCTCTTGTGGATGTGTATTTCTCAGTGATCTTGTTCTTATTATGCTCTTATCTTATGAAATGCAAAGAACTATAATAATGGCATAAACATTAATAGATCGGAGGTAAATACGAAATTTCCCTCTATTTTTTTGCAATTTTTTTTATGGCGTTGTCTAGCAATTTAGGACCAACTTAGGGTCCGATTCTTCTGGGAAAGAATTACGAATTTTGGTCTCTTCGAATGAGGTCATTCTTGCAAGCACAAGAGTGTTGGTAACCAGTGGATCTTGGATATGTGGAACCAGATCTCGCAACCCTGTCTGCCATGACAAATGCGTAGAGAATTGCTCAGGAAACACTGAGGAACAAAGAAAATAAAGCGAAATTCTGGATTCAAAATTCTGTGGATGACTCGATTTTCTCAAAAATCACAGGCGCTAGTACTTCAAAACAGGCCTGGGATATTCTTAAATCTTCCTACCAAGGAAATGACAGGGTCAAAATAGTTAAACTGCAGACCTTGAGGACACAATTCGAGACTCTAAGGATGACAGAGTCCGAAAATGTGGATCAGTTCATGACCAGAGTCATGGGAATCGTGAACCAGATCAGATTGACTGGCGAAACCATCACTGATCAACGCATTGTTGAGAAAATCCTCAGAATCTTACCAAAGAAATTTGAAATGGTTGTAACAACAATCCTTGAATCCAAGGATTTGTCAATATTTTCAACAGATGAACTAATTGGTTCTCTGGTGACACATGAGACTAGACTACATCTCACAGATGAGTCAATCTCCAATGCCTTCAAAAATCAATTCTCCTTCATCAGAGGGAGAAGTAGAGGAAGAAGCAGAGGTCACCAAGGAAGAGGGAACAATCAAAGTAACCCTCACTCCAGTGGAGGTAACAGACAACAATATCCGAATCAAAATTTCCAAGGTCAAAGACACCAACAACAAAATCAACATCAGAATTTCCAGCCTCAAAGAGGCAGAGGGAGAAGATCAAATGACAAATCAAGCATACAATGCTATTACTGCAAAAAGTATGGGCACTATGAATCTGAATGCAGGAAGAAGCAAGCAGATTATCTCTCAGGCAGAGAACATGTGTCAAATCACACAGGAGAAAACTCAGGAGGTATGTTTCTCTCATGCCATAAGACTGAACAACAACCTAAAGATCTCTGGTTGCTGGACAGTGGATGCAACAATCACATGACAGGTAACAAAGAATTACTTTCATGCATTGATTCTTCAATATCATATGATATTACACTTGGAAATGATTATTTAGTCAAAGTTCAAGGAAAAGGAACTGTTCCTATTCTTACTAAACATAATGTAAAGAAAGACATAAACAATGTCTATCATGTACCAGATTTGAAACATAATTTGTTAAGTGTAGGAAAACTCATTGAACATGGCTATAAAGTAATTTTTGAGGGAGCATCTTTCAAACTATATGACAAATACCCTAGCAGAAAATTGATTTTTGAAATCCATATGACCCCAAATAGGATGTTTCCCCTTACCCTCAGAACTGCAAATCTGAGTCAACCATATGCACATAGTGCATCTACCTTGAATGAAACAATGGTTTGGCATACAAGATTTGGACATCTACCATTCCAGAGTCTAAGTCTTCTTCAGAAGAACTCCATGGTCAAAGGTCTACCTATCTTTAAAGATAAAATTCCCCCATGTGAGTCTTGCATACTGGGAAAACATAAGAGAACTAGTTTTCCACAGTATTCTAATCAAGCCAAACAACATCTTGAACTTGTTCACACTGATATATGTGGACCAATGCAAATAGAGTCAATAGGTGGTAGCTTTTACTTTCTAACATTTATTAATGATTTCAACAGAAAAATATGGATCTATTTTCTCAGACACAAGTCTGAAACTTTTGCAAAATTCAAAGAATTCAAGGAAGAAGCTGAAAAAGAGAGTGGCAAATACATCAAAGCACTCAGGTCAGATGGAGGAGGAGAATAAAACTCCAGAGAATTTGCAAATTTCTACAAATCTCAAGGCATCATCATGCAAGCAACAACAAGGTATACTCCACAGCAGAATGGAGTGGCTGAAAGGAAAAATCAGACAATAATGAATATGGCAAGAACACTTCTCAAAGAGAAAAGTCTGTCAACTATTTTTTGGGTTGAAGAAGTAGCATGCTCAGTTTATCTCTTGAATAGATCACCAACCACAAGTCTTAAGATGAAATTTCCCCAAGAAGCATGGAGTGGAACAAAGATCAATGTAGTGCATCTAAGGACATTTGGATGCATAGAATACACTCACATACCTTCCGAATTAAGGAGGAAACTCGATGATAAAAGTGAGAAATGTATTTTCACTGGATATAGTGAAACATCTAAAGCTTACAGACTTTACAATCCAATCACCAAGAAATTAATTCTCAGCAGAGATGTAAAATTTCTGGAAAATCAATTCTGGTATGATTCAGAAAATCAACAGATGGACAGTCAAAATCCATTGCTGCCAAGTTCTGAAAACACAGAAAATTCAGAACAACAAGTACCTCATACTATTCTTCCAAGATTGCAGGTACAAAGACAACCTGAAAACTCTCAGGATAACTCAACTTCCAGCAGAGAATCATTCTCTGAACCACAAAATTAGAGAACTCGAAGTTTGAGAGAAATCCATCAACAGTTGGATGACTTTGAACAACACAATCTTTTTTCTTTAATGTCATGTCAACCTACATCCTTTAAGGAAACAACTAAGGAGCCACAATGGGTTCAAGCCATGAACCAAGAAATTGACTCCATTGAGAAGAACAAGACATGGGATCTTGTTTATTTGCCAACTCACAAGAAGAGTATTGGTGTCAAGTGGGTTTACAAAACTAAACTCAATGAAAAAGGGAAGATTGAAAAACACAAGGCAAGACTTGTTGCCAAAGGCTTCTCACAACAACCATGTACTGATTATGGTGAAACTTTTGCTCCAATAGAAAGATTAGACACTGTAAGGACTCTATTGGCCATAGCAGCACAACACAAATGGCAAGTATACCAAATGGATGTCAAGTCAACATTCTTGAATTGTTTCTTAGAAGAATAAGTTTATGTCGATCAACCACCTGGATTTGAAGTCCAAGAGCACCCAGCCAAAGTATATCGATTGAAGAAATCCCTGTATGGCTTAAAGCAAGCTCCAAGAGCTTGGTACAAAAGAATTGACACTTATCTGATCAAAAGTGGTTTCAGCAGAAGTCAAAATGAGCCAACTCTTTACACCAAAAAAGATCAGCACGGTAAAATTTTGATTGTATGTTTATATGTTGATGACATGATCTATACATGAAATCTTGAGTTAACAAATTTTAAACATGCCATGCAATCTGAGTTTGAGATGACGGATCTTGGCATAATGAAATATTTTTTAGGGATTGAGGTTAATCAATCACCCAAAGGCATTTTTGTCTATCAACAAAAGTATGCAACAGACATTCTCAAAAGATTTCGCATGGAAGAATGCAATCCAGTAGAAACCCCTATACCACTAGGCAAAAAATTGAGCAAGAATGATGAAGGTCCTACAGTGGACTCTACTTTATATAAAATTTTAGTAGGCAGTTTGTTGTATCTTACAACAACTAGGCTTGAGATTATGTATGTAGCCAGCCTTGTTTCCAGATTCATGGAATCACCCAAAGATTCTCATTGGAAAATGGCGAAACGAATTTTGAGATATGTTGCAGGAACTCTCAATTTTGGCTTATGGTACACTAAATCTGATAGTAATCAACTTTCTGGTTACACAGACAGTGATTTTGCAGGCAACCTAGATGACAGGAAAAGCATATGTGGACATGTTTTTCAACTGGGCATGAACCTAATATCATGGGCATCAAAGAAGCAGCCAATTGTTTCAATATCTTCTGCAGAGGCAAAGTATGTAGCTGCTACCTCAGCTTCTTGTCAAGCTGTGTGGATGAGAAGAATATTGAAAGATATGTCACATACAGAAAAGGATCCAACTCCTATTTTCAATGACAATACTTCAACAATTGCTTTATCCAAAAATCATGTGTTTCATAAGAAAATCAAACACATTGACACTCGTTTTCATTTCATACGCGAGCTAGTCAATAATGGTGATATTGCACTACAATTCTGTGGTTCTCGAGATCAGCTTGCTGATATCTTTACAAAGCCACTAGGAAAGTCAGTTTTTGATTTTCAGAGACAACACTTAGGCATAATCAGTGTTGATGATTGTAACTGTTGAGTTTAAGAGGGAGTGTTAAATATAATGTAACCTCAACAGTCTGACAGTACACTGCCAACTGTCCTGGCCAGCTGTACTTTCTATTTTTGTCTTGCTTGAGCCTATTTAGCTCATCCATTTCACATTGCATTGTAATCTCTTCAGTACTGCTTCATACATTTCAATATAATGTTCTATTATTTTCTCTCTGCATTTCTCTTTGCTTCACAATTTATCAAGAAGACGATATTCCCTTTTGCTTATCGACTGAGGATTGGATTCTCGTCATCCTTCGTGGTGGTAGCGCATGCCCAGGCGCTGCAATCGCCTTTGTCTCTATTTCCTCCCCCTCAATGCCTTTGGGAAGTTTCTCACAACCACCGGCTTGAGAAACATGAGCTGTGAGAGAAGACGATATTTTATTTTGCTTGCTGGCTGAGGACTGGTTTTTCCTCATTGTCCCCGTTCATGGTGGCGCATGCGCAGCAGCTGTGGTCTCAGAAGATGACGAAAAAATTCATCTTTCATGGGGCCCGAATGATCTCCCGCCAAAAATTTGACTTGTTCCACTGTATTCATTCAATAATGTTGTCTCCATATCATATATTTGGTTATTGAGGGCCGAAATATCATCACGAAGCTTCTTTTGGTGTGCAGAGAGTGAGTCCACTCGATTCTGCAGACGATCACCAAGTTCAGACTTTCGATCCTCCTGTTAAAAACTGGCGGTCAATCGGGGTTCAGGATTCGGCGATTACAAATGCCGAACACAAAAAACAGAACACCACGTGAAATCACGAATCGTGAAATTTGAATAAGTTTTTGGCCTACCGATTTGGTTTCGGGGTTCGGCGATTACAAATGCCGAACACAAAAAACAAAACACCACGTGAAATCATGAATAGCGAAATGCAAATAATTTTTGAGCCACCAATTTGGTTTCTGGGTTCGGCGTTTACAAACGCTCGATGTAGAAACATAACATACCCAGAATTGCCGAATGGCGAAATCGCTAGAAAGGTATGGGCCCACCAATTCGGGTTCAAGGTTTTTGAGTCTAAAGAGATCCACACACCTTTAATAAATAAACTCCGAATGGGTTCAATATGCCTTTATATTAAAATTACACATTTCGGGTTTGGAGTTATGAAACTCAAGAAATCCGTTCATTCCAAATAATTACAATGTTTGTTTAAATTAAAAATATATATATACCGAATAAAAAAAATAAAAAACTTATTTCAATGAACAATGAGTAGGAGATATGAATCAGACGAGTTTAATAACTCAAATAAAATCAACGGAGAAAACATCTTCGAATACAAAATTACAACTTCTATTCAATGTTCTTTTATCCGCTCTTTGTCTGTCTATGTGTATAGAATTACAATTCAACTGTGGTATTTAAACACTCACAAATTGCCCCTTCGATCTTCTAAAAGTTTTAATCAAGGTGGTGTTGGTGTGTGGTTGTCTTGAAAGGTTAAGGAAGCCACTCTTTAGAGTAATTAAATCTTCGAGTCTTGAAGGGTCAAGACGACCACTGATTCACAGTTTAAACAGGGGCAGTGAAATGATTAATTTTTGACATACTCCCTCTTAATCATTTCAAAGAAAAACAAGCTAAAACAAGTAAAACAAAATTGCTGTAAACAATGCATTACAGTTTGCAGAACCCAATGTTTCTTCTATGGATTTTAAATAGTTCATTTCCCAAAGGCTTCGTAAATATGTCTACAAATTGTTCTTCAGATGTGTAGAACTGAACATAAATTTCTTTGTCATTTACCAATTCATGAATGAAATGATACCTCGTATCAATGTGCTTACTCTGTTTGTGAAAGACATGATTCTTTGATAGTGCAATGGCAGATTTATTGTCAGACAATTTGGGTTGCATCATTCTGGTCATGCAACAATTCATTCAAGAATCTTCTCATCCACACAACTTGACATGCAACTGTAGCTATTGCAACATACTCTGCCTCAATAGAAGATAGAGTCACAATGGGTTGTTTCTTTGATGCCCATGCCACTGCTCCAGACCCAAGAATGAACATATACCCAGATGTGCTTTTCTGATCATCAATGGAACCCACAAAATCACTATCAGTATATCTGATCAGCTCAAAGTTTAAGCTTGATGTGTATCAGATACCAAAGTCAGTTTTTCCAACAACATATCTCAGGATCCTCTTTCCTGCTTTCCAACCAGTGCTTTTCGGAGTCTCCATGAATCTCGAAATCAAACTTACAACAAACATGATATTAGGTCTAGTTGTTGTCTCCAAAGCAATGGATTTCAGGATCAAGCTCGTCTATTTCTCCTTCTTCCCCCTTGGCCACAAAATTGTTTTGAAAAGGGGCCTGAATCTTCTGGTCTTCTCTGTCTCTTCCCCTCTCTCTTTGCACATTTGGGGGAGTAAAATTGTTCGGCCTCCTTAAACCTCCTTTTTTTTCAGCATTCTGAGGGCCCTTGTATGCTTGCCTCCCTTTGACCTTCATTCTCTCCATCTCTGCAGACAGAGACTTCACCATCTTGGTCAGTTCATCCACTTGAGGGTGGGGCACCGATGGGCCAGAAGTTGAGGCTTCAGATCTTCCCTTTCTTCTGTCTGCGTCGACCTTGTTCCTCAGTCTGTCAGATGCTAATACATTGGATTCCACCTCTATGGCCGCATCTTGCATTTGAGCTAAGGAGGTGGCTCTTCATTCTCTCAATAAAAGACAGAAATCGGGGCCAAATGCACTAGCATAAGAAATCTTGGCCGAGGCTTCTGAAGGATTTATTTCGGCAGGGTATTTATTATACATCTTATTGAATCTTTTGGAGAAGTCAGAGACAGACTCTCCATCCATCTTCTTCAAAGACCCGAACTCCGTCATGTAATACATGAAATACTTCCTATCGCCCCACTGCCTCAAGAAAACACCATCCAGGGCTTCGATACCAGTAATAGATCCGGGGGCCAATCCTCTGAACCATTTCCTCACCTCACCATCGAGGCTCTGGACGAAGAATCTCATCCAGACATATTCATTTTCAATGTTGAGGTTGTCTGCATAACTGTAGAAAGCAACCAGGTGCTCTTCTGCAGTTATGTCTCCTTCCCCAGTAAACTTGGGCATGTACTTCAAGTAGTCTCCAGCAGGGAGAGGATTCAAAGGATGGGGTAGGATTAAGGGAGCATATCTAGCAGCGACTATGGAGTCCATTCTATTCAGAGGGGGATTAGCACCAGCCATAGGAATATTAGGTTGAGGAATACTTGGAGGAGAAGGAGTTCACGAAGGGGCTACTGGTAATGAGTCTCGAAGTGGGGTGGGAAACAAGAGGGGATTTAAGGAGAAGGCTAAAGAGCTCAAGTCAGTAGGTTCTCCTTTTTGCGCAGGAGTGGTAAAACTAGGCATGGGGGAAATATTCTGCGATCCTGGGTCTACACCAGGGTACAACTTCAGAGGAGAGGGGAGTGACAAGGGTTTCTCCCTCCAATCCTAGACCAGGAGGGGAAAACTCAACAGGAACACTCCCAAAATTTAGGAAATGGGAAACCTCTGAAGGAGGTCTATTAGGAAACTGAGGAAGAGAGAATGGAGTTCTTACAGGAGGATATGGCGGGTTACCTGTTTCGAAGGTGGAAGCTTCTTCTTCATAGTTCTTTCCTTTTATGAGAACCACCTCTGGATCAGATTCAGGCATAGCTAGAGGCAGCTGTGGATGAGACCGCGTGTGTCTGCCTCTGAAAGCCACAATTAATAGAGCAGGTTCTCACCAGCGGAGTCATCACAATGGAGTCGCCAGGTGCACAGTAGCAATCTTCAAAGGCTCTGATACCTGATGCACCTTCAGAATCAGAGGCTCAATGTCGTTCAATCCCGGGGAAAATTTTCAACTTCGTCCCTGACAACGGCGCCAAAAATGTTAGCGTCGGAAGTCACCCCTGGATTGAAGCAGGAGAAGAGCTCGACGCCCATCAATTTATTTCATGATTTGTTTAATGGGGTGATCAAATGGAGGTTAACTCAAACGATGTGGTTCTAACTCCGAAACCAGGCCAGGCATGCATAGACAAGCAAGGTCTTAAGTAACTTCAGATAGTGAGTTGTAGTAAGGGTGAGTAGGGGGAAGACTTGTATAAGAGAGCTGGAAGGATCTGCCGTGAACATCAGATTCCTAACAGACTGTAGAAGAAGGCATTTAAATGCAAGATGTTCTTACATTCAAATGCAAAAAACCAAAGAAAACAATAACGCCACAATAAAACCTTTATCATAACATAATTGCCATAATTTGTGCGAATCAGTCGATCACGAACTCTCTTAGCATAAGAGGAAAACAGATGGAGTGAGATCATTGTCTGTCATTAAACAAGAAATCTTACGGGTGGAATCACGAAGGTGGGTTACACTTTCATGACAATTAGGTCTCCAAAATTTTGAAAAACCTTTTTTCGGCCGAACTAAAAATATTTTTCGGCCGAAAGATATTATTTTCGGCCGAAAGATATTATTTTCGGCCGAACTATTTTTCGGCCGAAAAAATAAACGTCAAATCGAATGGTGCAATAACCTCCCCCTCGATTTACGTGTAGAAATTTGGTCGACTGGATATTTTCTTTCCGACAATAATTTTTCGGCCGAAAGATAGTTCGACCGAAAACTAGTTCGGTCGAACTATATTTCGGCCTAAAGATGGTTTATATATTAGCCACACATCGAATTTGCAATGTTTACAAAAATTTGTTGGCGTAATCGCCTCTGTGAGAGCTCTGTGTATTCGTGGTCACAAGCGCAAATTTGATGGCGTATTCGCCTTTGTGAGAGCTCTGTGTATTCGTGGTTGCGAGCGCAAATTTGTTGGCGTATTCGCCTCTGTGAGAGATCTGTGTAATCATGGTCGTGAGGTTGCCGAGTGCACGGACATGAGGCAGAGGTCGCCGGGAGGTCGCAGGGGTCATGGAGAGGTCGTGGAGAGGTCGCAGAGGTCGCAGGGGTCGTGGAGAGGTCGTGAGCGCCGGGGATAGGTAAGTTTCCTGTATGTTTAAAATTTTTGTTTTAAATGTGAATGTGTTTAATTGTTTATTACCGTAGCTATTGTCACCCTATTCTAACCCTGGTCATCTAAAACGGTCCCTTTGGTCCTACCCATAAAGTCAACCCCCAAAACCAATGGCTTTGCCGACCCTGTAACCTCCACGATGGCTCTACCGAACCGGAAAGAGGTCTTATACTATCCGGCGATGATCCCTCCCCCGTCCCTGTTGGAGATGATCCCTCCCCCATCCCTGTAGGTGTTTAAATATTATTTGTGAACATTTTTTTAACGCCATCTGGAGTAGCGACATCTATGCTTCATGTACTTCCAAATAAATCACAATCTAGATCTTCGAAATTTCTTTTGCGGCCAATAAATTTCATAAACCCTGATTTTCAGAGATTCATTTGTTTGCCATTAATTCATTGTTTATATCCCCAAAAAAAATAAAAATCGTTGCCAAATTTGGAAATTGGAACCATGACTTTAGGAAATTATTTGTTTTTGATCATTTCAAATTTAATATATGACTTAGAAAATATTTGGATTGCTACCAATGAAGTTACATGCCGGATTGCATCCTTTCACAAAAATCATTGCTAAATGAATTTACAAGCTCCAAAATTGATCTCTGTAAAATTTAATTATAGCTCTAGGATTTATCTTAATCTCTGTAAAATTTATCTTAATCTCTGTAAAATTGAATTACAGCTCTAGGATTTAAAATCGTTGATATCTCTCCGAGCTTTATCTATCCTTCTTCCACTTGGTAACCATTCGCCTCTGTCGTACCGTACTAGTAACCACCACTTAAATTAGGGAGACGTTACCTGTCTTGGGAGAGACCTTCTAAGTATTAATAAGAAACTTATTTAATTTATAGAGATGTGTTTTTTTTAACGATTTCAAACTATTGTTATTTCCTAATGTTTATTAAACTTTAGGATATTTGGATCAAGGCAACTTGATTGTTGTTTCCCTTACTCAATCTTTTCTCCCTTAAATGTATTGAGAAACTAATAATTATATATAACCATGCACATCTAATAATTGATTGGAACTTGATTTTAACTTGATATTAGCTCATTCCTCAACTAATCTGCATATATGATTTGTTTAACCAGCCTCTTCTATGCATTTTAGTTCCTTAAACAGATAACCCATTTCTTATCATTTTAAATGGTATTTGTTTTTAATTTTATTTCTGAAATTAGAAAGAATAAAAGTTATACTTTTTTACACGGATACGATTTATATGCTATCATGTTAATCA
>ML816074.1:130729-143224 GCA_009831015.1 Picea engelmannii | reverse complement strand
ATAAAAAAAAATTGAAAAATAGTCATTGGAAAGATAACACAATTCTTCACAAGTTTTGTTTTTACTGTAAAGTGAAATTCTAAATAAAAAAAATACTTTTATATGTCAGAAGTTGAATAACTTGTGAAAATACAATTTTTTTTCTCATAAAACAAACAAAAGTGTAACCCATCTTCATGATTTCACCCTTACATATAAATACATAACCAGAGAACTAGAGTCTGTGATAAAAATTTATAATCGAGAGCTCTGCTCTACCATCGATGCTTTACAAAATACAAAGACTGAGTCTATATACTCAGGAAAATTCACCTCACAGAGGCGTGTCCAGTCACCCAAAGCTTGGTGTCCCTTCAGTCAAACTTGTACTGAAGTCCTTCTTTACGTGCCACCTTAACTGCGCATGGCTCCTGTAAGAAGGGTAGCTGAGCCATTAAGTGCCGAGATAGCGTGTGTAGACATTTTTGTCTCTTCGAAGACTTTGGCATGGCTTCTTTGGAAAAATCGGTACACAGGACCCCTTCGAGCAGACCGCTTTCCAGACCCTCCATACCTCACACTTAATGAATGAAAATAGGCTTCAACCACCCGTTTATGCCTTCATTTATTCTAATCGAGACACAGGATCGAGATCGGATTCCGATGGCGCCTGGAGATCGCGATGATCTCCTCTGTAACTGAACTTGGTGCCTTTGGCCCCTCTTGCATAGATTTCTTTGTCTTCCAAGTGACCACGGGCTATGACCCTGTGCTTACTCCCAAAGGTGCTTTCGACGTTTGCAGATATGAAGGGGCTGATCCTTGCTTCTTGAAATCGCGATGAGTGAAGCATCGAGACGACTTACTCTGGCGCCACGCACCCCTCTGGATCTGACGACTCTGAACTCTCCCGACAATGCTGTGGGCCCCAGGTCCTGTACGCTCTCATCATTTCGTGCATCGGGGAAAGATGGAGCTGCTTATTGCGCCTCGAAATCACGATGGGCAAGAAGGTGGGGAGCCTAATCATGCACCAGGTGTCCCCTTTAGATGGACGGTTGAGACTGCTCCTCGATATTGTGGGCCCACCCTTAAAAGTGCTTTCCATTTTGTGATTCGTGAGTCAGAGACTCTTGGTTCCTCTTCTTCAAATCCCGCTTCCTGAGACGGAGATACAGGCAGGGCTCCCTTTCTGGTCAGTGCTCTCCATATGTAACCATTGGCTAGGGCCCATGTACTAGCGCCTCTCGCTACTCGTGACCTCGCGAGTTGGAGTATCAAAGTTTGGCATTCTCCTTTCGCGAAGTCTCTAGACATGATGGTCAGCAACGGTTGACCTCATTCAGACACTTTTCGTAACTCAGAATCTCGTGCAACCAAAGGGATATGGTCCGCCTTTCGAACTCACAAACCCCAAGCTTCAAGAAATAACACTGCGCTTGAACTGCTTGCAATCAACGACCCTCGTAACTTCGTGAGTGCCTCCCGAAGGATTTCGACCGTTGACTTCCTTAAAACTTTTAGCGCTATACTTGGCACGACTCAGTTAATTCACAATTACCCATCAATCGCTGTTCTACTCTGTCGCTGAATCCCTTCCGCTGAAGAATGAAATGCCCACCCTCTCGCTTGATTTTAAGTCCGAAAAGGACTTATTTTCTGTGCTGCGCTTGGGCGCTTCTCGTGCAACCTGCAGACCTGGATATCCCTATGCCGAAGACAAGTAATGTTTCTAACATTAGGCTCCATGGGGGATAGAGTTGTCCCTGTGATGCTCTAAGGACTCATTTTGTAGTTCCAGTGCCCTGCTGTTGGGCTATGGAGTCATTTACTAAGCCGAAAAACAAAAGCAAACAAAGAACCAAAAGGACAATATTTACAAACAAAGGAGCCATCGAGGGCTCAGACAAAACATTTCTTCATAAAATGACATTTACTGGGCTGTTAAAAACTTCTTTACCCTCCAAATCCTGCAACCTGTATGTGTTATTTGAGAAAACTTCAGAGATCTTGAAGGGCCCGATCCACAGGGCTTCAAATTTGCCGTGCTTGCCTTTGTCTTGTTTAGGAGCATCCCAGTTCAGCACTAGGTCTCCTATCTAAAACTCCCCCTTCTTGGCCTTGTTATCAAAGACCTGCTTGATCCTCTGCTGATGGTCCTGAATTCTGATCATTACCTGCTCTCTGGCCTGCTGGACTTCTACCAGCTGATGAATTCTTCAGATCATATCATTGGGCTCTTCTTGATAATCCTGGAAGAATTTCGCTACGGGAATGGCCAGCTGAGAAGGGAAGACAACTTCTACTCCATAAACTAACTGGAAAGGAGAGATGCCTATAAATCTCTTTGTGGTCACCCGATCGGCCCATAGAGCGAATTTCAGCTTCGAATTCCAAGCCCTTTTGTTATCCTCCAGTAATCTTTTGATGATCCTTATCAGGATTTTGTTGGAGGACTCTGCTAATCCATTGCCCTGTGGATAATATGGGGTGGAGTGAATCAGTTTGATCCTGAACTGCTCACAAAACTTGGCTAATGGGTCAGACCCGAAAGCGGCTGCATTATCAGTGACAATCTTACTCGGGCAGCCGAACCTTGTGATGAGGTCCTCCAGGAATCCAATAATTACCTTGTCGGAAGCACTCCTGGTGGGGATAGCTTCGATCCATTTGGTAAAGAAATCTGTGGCAGTGAGGATCCATCTGTGCTTCCCACTGGAGGCAGGGTGGATTTCTCCAATAAAATCTAGGCCCCATTGCTGGAAGGGTCCCGAAACAACCATAGGCTGTAAAGGCAGAGACTTGAGCTGCTGCTTTCCTGAAAATCTCTGGCATGTAATACAGGCTCTAACTCTTCTATGAACATCAACGAACAAGGTGGGCCAGTAGTATCCAGCTTTGAGAATTTTGTGGGCCGTGGTCTTCCAGGAATGGTGCCCCCCGCATAGGCCGCTGTGAAATTCAACCATGATTCTGTCGGCCTCTTGTGGATCCACGCATTTTAAAAGTACTCCCAGGGGGTCTTTCCAGTATAAGATTTGATCAATAAGGAAATATCTGACCGCCTTGAGCTTCAGAGCTCTTGCTTTGTTTCTCGATAGGCCATCTGGAGGCCGCAACTCCTACAGGAAGTATATGACATCCTTATACCAAGGACATTGGGCCAATGGGGGCTCCCTTTTAGGGTCTCTTTTAGACAGCCGACCCTGCTGGATTCCTGAGCATTCATTGATGAAACTTATCCCCAAGGCTTGGCAATTGGCTTCAACCAACAGCTTGGCTAATCCCTGACCTTTGTTCAATTTGGTAGGCCTTATTTCCAGGTCAAATTCCAGGATCTTGGCTATCCATTTACTCCTCTTCCCATCAATGTCGGGCTGTACAAGGATGTCCTTCACAGAGGCTGAAGGAACATATGCAATCACCTTTGAGTGCAGGACATAGACCCTGAAAGATTTGAGAGCTTTCACTAAGGCATAAGCCTGCTTCTCCATGATTTCATACCTGACCTCTGCATCTCTTAATGCCTTGCTAAAGAAGGCGATGGGTTGCTCTCTCCCTTCCTCCTTTCTATGCAACAAGACCGCTGCTACTGTATCAAAAGAGGCGAAAGAGAAAATTAGGAAATCTTTCGAATAGTCAGGACTGATCAGCACTGGTGCCTCAGTCAATGCTTTTTTTATTTGGACAAAAGATTCCCTAGGTTCGGCAGTCCATTTCACCTCATTTCCCTTCTTGAGCATGGCTGTGATATGTTTCACCAGCTCAACGAAATTCGAGACGAATCTCCTCAGAAAATTAATCTTCCCCAAAAAGGCATGAACTTCCTTCTTCGACCTGGGAAGCGACAGGGTTCGAATTTCCGCCACTCTGCTAGGATCAATCCTCACTCCTTCTGCTGATACTATATGGCCTAATAGCTTCCCCTCCTCCATAGCAAACAAAGATTTCTTGGGGTTCAGGGAAAGGTCGAATCTTCGACATTTTGAGAAGACTTTCCTCAGGTGACAACAATGCTCTTTGTCGGAACTCAAGAAGACCGTGATCTCATCCAGATAGATCACCATGAACCGATCGTTTTCTCCGATAAAGGCTATGTCCATGGCTCGCTGAAATGTGGCTCCTGCATTCATTAATCCAAACAGAATTTTGGCATACATGAATGTGCCCCAAGGGGTGGTAAAGACTGTCTTTTCTCTGTCTTAAGGCATGACCGATATCTGATTATAGCCAGAAAAATCGTCAATCATGGAAATCCTAGATGCACCGGTTACCTTCTGTAATATGTGCTCCATATTGGGCAGGGGATAATTATCTTTCTTTGAGCTCTTGTTCAGGTTCCTGAAGTCGACACAAAGCCTGATTTCTCCACTTTTCTTCCTGACCAAAACCAAATTGGCCACCCATTCGAAATATCTCAAGGGGATGATGATGTGGGCCTCTAACAACTTCTTCACTTCTTTCTCCATGACAGGCAACAACATGGGATTTATCTGTCTTAGCTTCTGCCTGAACGACTTAGCCCCTTCTTTCAGTGTGATCTTGTGTTCAATGACAGATGTGTCATACGTCTTGAGGTCTTTGTAAGTCCATGAAAACACATCAGCAAAATCCCTCAGCAACTCAGTATATTCGGCCCTTTTTTCTGTGGTCAAACTGCTTGACAACTTGACAAACTTAGGCTCCTCCAGTGTGCCAATGTTGCACTCGGCTGTATCAACATCTTTATCTGCAACCCTACCGTTTACTACCACATCATTCCCATCGAACAATCTTTCTAAAGGAATAAGTCCCCTCGGAATGTGATTGGTAGGTAGCTGAATAATCTGGTGGTTAGCAATTTTATTTAAAAACACCTCGGGGTGAGGGTCACCTTCCGTGTCAGGATCCTGATTAATGTGCAACGCAAAAAAATCATCAACAGATTGGAGAAACCTTTCGATTTCCAGATCATCTTCGGATACCTTCCAATGCTTGACATTGTCTGGTACAGAGGGCCTATATTTTATTTCAACATCAGAGTTGACCATAGGCGGCAGAGCAACTTTGAGCAAACTGGCTGAGACAACTAAAGAATCGGCCACATCATTATCCTCCCTTGGAATAAAAGAGATGTTGAAGGCTGAGAATAAATTGTTAATTAGGTCCCATACTTCATTTCTGTAATTTCTGAGTCGAGGGTGCTTAGCCTGATAAGTGCTTCTGATCTGTTGGACCACCAACTCTGCATCTTCGAACACTGCTATCTCCTGGATTCCCATTTCCCTTGTAGCTCTTAATCCTAGAACAAGGGCTTCATACTCTGCCACATTTTTTGTGGTTTCAATTTCTAATTTGTATGACAGAGGTACAGTTTCCTGGGTAGGTGACACAAAAAACACCCCAGCACCAGCGCCTTCCCTGGAACAGGCTCCATCAAAAAACATTTTCCAAATGGGGGTGATGGAAGGAGGAAGTTCACGAGGAGAGGTGGGCTGCTTTCTGAGTTCAAGAGGAGGCTCGGGAGCATGAGTGAGTTGCAGTAAACTGGAACCTAAATCAGTGTCTATGGAAAAAATAGGATGGTTGGTAGGATTAGCTTCATCACTGATTATATAGGACAACTGGGCTTCCCTATATAGCCTCCTATGTTCTCCTCCGAACACTGGGATAGTAGCATATGTGAGGTCCATCTGTAAGGTCCCCCCCAGTCCTTTTATCCAAGATCTTGACAACAACATACCGAACTTAGGAGGGACATCAACCACTACAATATCCATGACCACACTTTTCATGGACAACTGAAACAAGGTCACGACCAGGTCTTTGATAACCCCGAGACATTGAACTTTCCTGGAGTCGAAGGAATAGAGGTCATGATAGGCTCAGGTGACTTCTAGCCCTAATTCTTCCATGACAGTTTTAGGCATGAGGTTATGAGAAGCCCCTGAATCCATCAAGCAGTTGTGCAATACCTTGTCATGTATGTTCAAGGAAGTGTAGAAGGGAGGGGATGAGTCATTTCTATCTTCTACCATAGGACCTAAAATAACTACAGGCTTTTCATGTTGCAAATTAATGGAGTTCGTGGGAAGGCAGGAGACCTCAGACTGTAAAATCTCAGAAAATCATTTCTTGAACCCTTCATGTTTAATCAATTCGGTCAGGGGTACATGAATTCTAATCTTTTGAATTTCATGCTCAAAATTAAAAGAAGGTGTAAGCTTCTGGATTTCTCTTATTTCGGGAACATGATTCTGAACTATGGGAGAGAGGGGTTGGGGCTTCTTACCTCTGTGAATTTATGCTACTTCATTAGTAGGCTTCTCTGTTCTAGTAGGCTGCTCAGGGACATCAGGTGCTACTGTCTTCTTCTTAGAACACCGATCATACCTTCCTGGGCCGCCACTAGTCTTGTCTCCCTTGCTCAGTTCATTTAGCTGACTGTCCATGAGAGACTCCTCGTAGGCTGATTGAGTGAGATGAGGAAAAGAAGGAGTGTCTCTGAAGCAATGGATTTCAGGATCAAGCTTGTCTGTTTCTCCTTCTTCCCCTCGACCATAAAATTGTTTTGAAAAGGGGCCTGAATCTTCTGGTCTTCTCTGTCTCTTCCCCTCTCTCTTTGCACATTCGGGGGAGTAAAATTGTTCAGCCTCCAGAAACTTCCTTTGTTTTTGGCATTCTGAGGGCCCTTGTATGATTTCCTCCCCTCGACCTTCATTCTCTCCATCTCTACAGACAGAGACTTCACCATCTTGGTTAGTTCATCCACTTGAGGGTGGGGCACCGATGGGCCAGAAGTTGAGGCTTCAGATCTTCCCTTTCTTCTATCTGCGTCGGCCTTGTTCCTCAGTCTGTTAGATGCTAATACATTGGATTCCATCTCTATGGCTGCATCTTGCATTTGAGCTAAGGAGGTGGCTCTTCTTTCTCTCAATAAAAGACAGAAATTGGGACCAAATGCACTAGCATAAGAAATCTTGACCAAGGCTTTTGAAGGCTTTATTTCGGCAGGGATTTTATTATACATCTTATTGAATCTTTTGGAGAAGTCAGAGATAGACTCTCCATACATCTTCTTCAAAGACCTGAACTCTGTCATGTAATACATGAAATCCTTCCTATCGCCCCACTGCCTCAAGAAAACACCATCCAGGGCTTCGATACCAGCAATAGATCTGGGGGCCAATCCTCTGAACCATTTCCTCACCTCACCATCGAGGCTCTAGATGAAGACTCTCATCCAGACATCTTCATTTTCAATGTTGAGGTTGTCTGCATAATTGTAGAAAGCAGCCAGGTGCTCTTCCGCAGTTATGTCTCCTTCCCCAATAAACTTGGGCATGTACTTCAAGTAGTCTCCAGCAGGGAGAGGATTCAAAGGATGGGGTAGGATTAACGGAGCATATCTAGCAGCGACTATGGCATCCATTCTATTCAGAGGGGGGTTAGCACCAGCCATAGGAATATTAGGTGGAGGAGAACTTGGAGGAGAAGGAGTTTGCGAAGGGGCTATTGGGAATGAGTCTCGAAGTAGGGTGGGAAACAAGAGGGGATTTAAAGAGAAGGCTAACGAGATCAAGTCAGTAGGTGCTCCTTTTTGCGCAGGAGTGGTAAAACTAGGCGTGGGGGAAATATTCTGCGGTCCTGGGTCTACGTGAGGGTACAACTTCGGAGGAGAGGGGAGTGACAAGGGTTTCTCCCTCCAATCCCAGACTAGGAGGGGAAAAATCAGCAGGAACACTCCCAAAATTTAGGAAACGAGAAACCTCTGAAGGAGGTCTATTAGGAAATTGAGGAAGAGAGAATGGAGTTCTTACAGGAGGAGATGGTGGGTTACTTGTTTCGGCGGTGTAAGCTTCTTCTTCAGAGTTATTTTCTTTTCTGAGAACCACCTCTGGATCGGATTCAAGCATAGCTAGAGGCAGATGTGGTTGAGACCGCGTATGTCTGCCTCTGAAAGCCACAATTAATAGAGCAGGTTCTCCCAAGCGGAGCCATCACAATGGAGTCACCAGGTGCAAAGTAGCAATCTTAAAAGGCTCTGATACCTGATGCACCTTCAGAATCAGAGGCTCAATGTCGTTCAATCCCGGGGAAAATTTTCAACTTCGTCCCCGACAACGTCGCCAGAAATGTTAGCGTCGGAAGTCACCCCTGGATTGCAGCAGGAGAAGAGCCCGACACCCATCAGTTTATTTCATGATTTGTTTAATGGGGTGATCAAATGGAGGTTAACTCAAATGATGTGGTTCTAACTCCGAAACGAGGCCATGCATGCATAAACAAGCAAGGTCTTAAGTAACTTTAGACAGTGAGTTGTAGTAATAGTGAGTAAGGGGAAGACTTGTATAAGAGAGCTGCAAGGATCTTCCGTGAACATCAGGTTCCTAACAGACTGTATAAGAAGGAATTTAAACAAAAGATCTTCTTACATTCAAACGCAGAAAACCAAAGAAAACAATAACGCCACAATAAAACCTTTATCATAACATAATTGCCATAATTCGTGCGAATCAGTCGATCATGAACTCTCTTAGCATAAGAGGAAAACAGATGGAGTGAGAAGACTGTCTGTCATTAAACAAGAAATCTTACATATAAATACATAACCAGAGAACTAGAGTCTGTGCTAAAAATTTACAATCGGGAGCTCTGCTCTACCATCGATGCTTTACAAAATACAAAGACTGAGTCTATATACTTAGGAAAATTCACCTCACAGAGGCGTGTCCAGTCAGCCAAAGCTTGGTGTCCCTTCAGTCAAACTCGTACTGAAGTCCTTCTTTACGCACCACCTTAACTGTGCATGGCTCCTATAAGGCGGGTAGTTGAGTCATTAAGTGCCGAGCTAGCGTGTGCAGACTTTTCTGTCTCTTCGAAGACTTTGGCATGGATTCTTTGGAAAAATCGGTACATAGGACCCCTTTGAGCAGACCGCTTTCCAGACCCTCCATACCTCACACTTAATGAATGAAAAGAGGTTTCAACCACCCGTTCATGCCTTCATTTATTCTAATCGAGACACAGGATCGAGATCGGATTCCGATGGCACCTGGAGATCGCGATGATCTCCTTTGTAACTGAACTCGGTGCCTTTGTCCCCTCTTGCATATATTTCTTTGTCTCCCAAGTGACCACGGGCTATGACCCTGTGCTTACTCCCAAAGGTGATTTCGGCGTTCGCGGATATGAAGGGGCTGATCCTTGCTTCTTGAAATCGTGATGAGCGAAGCGCCGAGACGACTTACTCTGGCGCCACGCGCCCCTCTGGATATGACGGCTCTGAACTCTCCCGACAATGCTGTGGGCCCCAGGTCCTGTACGCTCTCGTCATTTCGTGCATCGGGGAAAGATGGAGCTTCTTCTTGCGCCTAGAAATTGCGATGGGCGAGAAGGCAGGGAGCCTAATCACGCACCAGGTGTCCCCTTTAGATGGACAGTTGAGACTGCTCCTCGATATTGTGGACCCGCCCTTAAAAGTGCTTTCCATTTCACGATTCGCGAGTCGGAGACCCTTGGTTCCTTTTCTTCAACTCCCGCTTCCCGAGACGACGATACATGCAGGGCTCCCTTTCTGGTCAGCGCTCTCCATATGTAACCGTTGGCTAGGGCCCAAGTACTAGCGCCTCTCGCTACTCGTGACCTCGTGAGTTGGAGTATCAGACTTTGGCATTCTCCTTTCGCGAAGTCCCGAGACGCGATGGTCAACAACGGTTGACCTCCTCCGGACACTTTTCGTAACTCAGAATCTCGCGCAACCAAAGGGATATGGTCCGCCTTTTGAACTCACGAACCCCAAGCTTCGAGAAATAACACTGTGCTTGAAATGATTGCGATCAACGACCCTCGTAACTTCGTGAGTGCCTCCCGAAGGATTCCGACCGTTGACTTCCTTAAAACTTTTAGCGCTATACTTGGCGTGACTCGGTTAATTCGCAATTACCCATCAATCGTTGTTCTTCTCTATCGCTGAAGAATGAAATGCCCGCCTGCTCGCTTGATTTTAAGTCCGAAAAGGACTTATTCTATGTGCTGCGCTTGGGCGCTTCTCGTGCAACCTGCAGACCCAAATATCTCTATGTCGAAGACAAGTAATGTTGCTAACACAACCTTATAGGCATTCAAAGAACCACTTAAATTATTTCTCATAACAAGTGGAAACATTCTATTCTTGGTCATCTCTACTCTTGCAATCAACTGTTTGCTAGGTAATTTATCATATATAGTACATACCTTGTTGTTGAAGAACACTCTGTACTTTTTCTCCAACAACAGTCCAACAGTGATAAGATTGCATTTTCAACCATGTGCAAAGTAAACATCATCAATATTTCTTCTCTGATTGTTCTTAGTGTAATATGGAACTATACCTTTACCATTGACTGTAACCTTACAGTCATTTCCCAGTTTGACTTCAAACTGAATACTAGTATCAATGGAAGAAAATAAGTCTTTATTACTAGTTATGTGGTTACTACAACCACTATCCAAAAACCAAATATCATTTGCACATTCTTGAGTGATGTTACAGGTCAAAAACATAGGATTTTGATGATCCTCAGACTCATTTGTGATATGTGCAGAGTGTTTTCCAGCATCTGCCTGTTTCTTCCAACATTTGTTAGAAAAATGCCCAAACTTCTTACAATAATAACATTGCACTTTAGTTTTATCATATCTCTGATTTTCTTGCTGCCAGGGTTTGCTGTTTCTCCCTCTTAAATTAGGAGGATTATGTTGGGACTTTTGCTCAAACTCTGATTCAACTATGTTGTCCCTTGGGCCAGAAAATCGACCTCCTCTGCCACGATTATAAGACCTTCCTCTGCCTCTGCCTCTGCCTCTGGTAACATGCAGTTGGGATTTGAAAGCATGCTCCATGGATCCTTCTTCATATCTAGATATCCTAGATTCATGAGAAACAAGAGAACCAGTTAATTCATCAATTTGCATTAGACTTAAATCCTTAAATTCCTCTTTGGGTACTACAACAGGTTCAAACTTCTTGGGCAAACTTCTCAGCACTTTCTCAATAACTCTTTTATTTTCAATATCATCTCCATACTGACTGAGCTGGTTCACAACACTCATCACTTGAGTCATGAAAGTATCAACACTTTCATTATCCTTCATCTTCAGATTTTCGAAGTCCCTTCTCAAGTTTTGCAACTTGACTGTCTTCACCTTGGACACCCCTTGATAATAGGTTTCAAGAATGTCCCAAGCCATATTTGAAGATGTAGCGCTAGCAATCTTCATAAAAATGGATTCATTTAATCCTTGATGGATTAATCCAAGAGCTTTATTATCCTTCTTGTTTTCCTTCAGCAAAACACGGTCAACATTAGACATAGCCAATTCTACTACAACATCAATTGGCTCGGGATAGCCATCAATAAAATAAGTCCACAAATCCTGAGAACACATAATCGTTCTCATCCAAATGTACCAGGAATCATATGACTTCTCGCTCAGATGAAGAACCTGAGAAGAATTACTACCAGATGCAACGATTTGTATAAAATTTGAAAGGAATTAAATAAGCCTTCATGCAAGAAAATAAGAGAATAAAATTTGGCACTAACAGGAATAATCTGCAATGAGCTAAGCACTTGCAGGATAGGTAGCCAGCTATGATACCAAATGTTAAAAACCGACGGTCAATCTGGGTTCGGGATTCGGCGATTACAAATGCCGAACACAAAAAACAGAACACCACATGAATTCCCTGTTAGACGAATAAGTTGAGCGATTTGCTCCGCGATTTGTTTAGTTAACTACAAATCGTTTGGTTTCTTGTTTTCATCGCCGAGTTAGGCTGTTAGTCTCTTCGTTATTTACGAAGCATTTCCTGCATGTAATTCCTTTAAATATCAATTCAAATAAAGAGATCTGCGTGGTGTTTTTGCATTCCGTTCTGCAATTCATTTTCTGTTATTGCAGATCTGTTTTCGTTCTGTCCTGCACTTCGTTTTCTGTTTTGCAGGTCTGTTTTCATGGTATCAGAGCAGGCTGCAGATACAGCCTCTGTCCAGCTTGCCGAATTGCAAAACTTTTTTCAGCAAGCTCTGTAAGAATTGCAAATCTGTTTTTTTTTCTGTGCAATTTGTTTTTTTAGCCGCCGGTATATAATTTTTTTGAGCAGAAAATGGCCAGCATGAGCAACCAGGTTCTCATGCAAGAACCTGTTTTGAACGGGTCGAATCATAGCACTTGGGTAGCCAAGATGAAAGTTTTTCTGAGTTGTCATGAATGCTTAGAGATTGTCGAAGATGGAGTTACCTTGCTGAAAGCTGAAGATCGAGATGCATTGGATCGGGATGCGAGACGCACTTACACAGAAGTGGTCAAGAAAAATGCAAAAGCCTTATGGCTTATCTTTCAAGGGGTAGATGAGTCCATCTTTCCGAAAATTGAAGGCGAGAGCACCGCCAAAGGAGCATGGGATACTCTCATGAATATCTATCAAGGAACCGAGAAAGTGAAGACCGTCAAGTTGCAAACTTTGCGACGGAACTTTGAAACAATGTCTAT
>ML816074.1:43070-77706 GCA_009831015.1 Picea engelmannii | reverse complement strand
ATTTTAAAAATGATTCGCCCAAATTCTATAGGATAAAATTATTTTACCTTAAAAATCGCCAAAATTTTATAAAAACTATATAAAATCCTTAGAAATTTGAATATTTTTACAAAAATATCGCCAATCATTTATAGTTGGCATATTAAGGATTAGTAAGATTTGCCAAGGTTTCTACATTTTAAAATAATTTTCCATCCTTAAAATCATCCATGGTTTGTATGTCACAATGAATAAATTTATGGGGGTTCTAATGGATACAGACTTAGGATAATGTCGCTTTAACTTAGAAAATTGGACCAAGATGCATGAGCAGGTGAGGTCTTGATCTCACTTCAGTCAGTAAGTTATGGTATAGTGGTGAGTAGGAGGAAGAACTTGAGAAAGATATGAAGGCCTGCTATGGACATCTGGTCTTCCAGTAGCCAAGGGGGAAAAACTCAGAAGACAAGATCCTCTTGTCTCATAGCTTCAAGAAACCAAAAACGTTACTACAACACCGTAATCAAACATACATTACAACACAGTCACAACAACTCAACTGGATCATAAATGCCCGAGATTTTAGTATCAGAGGCAAAAGAGATTGGAAAGAAGGATGATTGTTATTAAATAGGAAGTCTCAAATGCCATACATAACTAGAGAACAGAGTCTTTACTAAATCTTTACAACTGGGAGTGTATCTCAACCATCGACACCAACAACAATGGAAAAAATGCCTACATATACTTGGGACTAGCTCTGATTGCCTAAGATGATCCTGTCATGATTTCAAAGATTTTCATTGATGTTCTTCTCTATCAGGTTGCGCATGTAGACGTTGATCAGACTGCCCATACAATATTCTGTCAGACGCGACCGTGCCTTAGTAGGAAACTACAGAAGAAACAACTCGCTGATAGTCCGTCCTGACCTTCCATTTATGGAAGGATACAACATCTCACCCACCTTCCATGTTTTCATTAACTGCTTCCTTGGGATCTGAGTGGGAAGAGTCAACGCCTGCCCTTGGAAGACATGGAAATCTTTCTTTCTCCCTCTGTGCCTTGTTGGATTTTTTTCGGGAAGACTGGCATGCAGACGAAGGATGCTGACAAGGAGATCGAAAAAATCTCAACAGGATATGGTGTATGCTCGATGGCTAGGTGGAAAGCTACAATTGACGAGGCGGTGACTGGGAAAGCATGGGCAACAAAACATGGGCATTGAGGTGTAAAGACACAGAGGTGAAGTGGCACAGGAAGGTGGCATGGAGGCAGAAGGGGTATCTAGTGGCTAAACGAGGTAGGGTCGACCAATTGAGGTGTAGGATGTGGGAGACAGATGTCGGGAGGTGAGAGGCGGAAGAGGAAAGGAGATACGACATGGAGGTAAGTGGAAGACACATAGTAGGAGGTAAGAGGGTGAGGTACGAAGGTGGGACAATGAGTGGAGGATAGGTGTGCAGTAGTGAAAGGTGGAGGGGAGCGGGAGATGCGACAGGAAAAGGAGAGAGACAAAGTGGGGGGTAGGTGTTGGCAAGATACGCGGGTTGTAAGCGGAGGCAGTAAGTGGTCTACTTGGAGGGGGGAGGCAGTGGTAAGAGGTTTTGAGCCGCGGGGGGGCGGGGGTCCGAGTTCATGAGGAGGCACCACGTTAGTGGAGGGGGGGGGGAGTGCTCAAAAACCACCATCTTGGACCACACCCCCCTCATTAAAGGTAGAATGTCAGGGGAGTTCTGATATGGATCCTGTGTCATAGATCTGAGCATGCATATCCTAGTTGCCCAGATCTACGTGCACCTTAGCAAAACGCGCCTGGGAACCAAAAACTTACGATAAGGCCATTTTGTGGGTTTTTTCCCACTTCTTGTCACTTTTTCACCATGGTGTTCATTCCTAAGGGAAAAACACCCCTTTACAAACATGTGTGATAACATTAGGCTCCATGGGGGATGGCATGCTCCCTGTGAGATGCCAAGAACTCGTAGATTCAATCGCCTTAGTATTGGGTCGTGGACTGAGGCTTTCAAAAACAGAAAGAAAATGACATTTACAATGGTACGAAGGAGAGATTCATGACTCAAACAAAGAAACTTTTCAAAAAATGCTCGTTGATAGGACCACCAAAAACTTCATCACCCTCCAAATTCTACAACCTGTACGTATTGTTTGAAAATACCTTAGAAACCTTGAAGGGTCCAATCCAGAGGGCTTCAAATTTACCATGCTTGCCCTTGTCTTGTTTGGGTGCATCCCATTTGAGAACCAGATCTCCCAGCTAGAAATCCTCCTTTCTTACTTTCCTATCAAAGGCATGCTTGATTTTCTGTTGATGTTCAAGTGCCTTTTCCATCATATTCTCTCTAGTTTGTTGCACCTCTACCAGTTGTTGTATTCTCCTGATCATATTATTAGTCTCTCCTTGACAATCCTGAAAGAATTTTGCGATAGGAAGGGAAATATGGGAAGGAAAGATGGCCTCAAATCCATACACAAGCTGAAAAGGAGATATACCCAGAGACCTCCTTGTTGTCACTCTATCATCCCACAGAGCAAACTTGAGCTTTGAATCCCATGTGTTCTTTTTGTCCTCTAGCATTCTTTTGATAATCTTCATAAGGCTTTTGTTAGAGGACTCTGCTAGTCCATTTCCTTGGGGATAGTAGGGGTTAGAGTGAATCAATGAAATTCCGAACTTCTCAAAAAATTTGATCAATGGTTTATCTTTGAATGATGCAACATTATCAATGATGATTATGGTCGGACAACCAAACCTTGCCATAATATCTTCAAGAAAACCAATGATTACTTTGTGATAAGCACTCCTCGTGGGGATAGCTTCTATCCATTTGGTGAAGTAATATGTTGCGGTTAAGATCCATCTGTGCTGACCGCTTGAAGAAGAATCAATTTCCCCAATGAAGTCCAGGCCCCACTATTGAAAGGGTCCTGAAGCTACCACATGCTTCAACGACAAAGACTTGAGTTGTTGCTTCCCAAAGAATTTTTGACATTTGATACAGGCCCTGATTTTTGCAGAGACATCAGTGAACAGGCTAGGCCAGTAGTACCCGGCCCTGAGAATTTTATAGGTTGTGGTTCTCTAGATGTGATTTCCCCCACATAGGCTGTCATGAAAATCAAACATAATCTTTTGGGCCTCCATTGGGTCTAAACATCTCAGAAGAACTCCTAGAGGGTATTTCCAATACAAGACCTGATTAATAAGGAAATATCTAACTGCTTTGAGATTTAAATATATTTCCTTGCTCTTCCCCATTCCATCTGGAGTTCACAAGTCCTGCAGAGAAAATATAATATCTTTGTACCATATGCATTCCACCAATGGAGGGTTTTATTGAGGATTTCGATCAGGCAACTCAGCTTGCTGATTTTCTTACCAAGTGTTGATGAAGTTAATCCCTAAATCATTATAATTAGATTAAGCCAGTAGCTTGGCTAAACCTTAGCCTTTAACTAGCTTGGTGGTTTATTTCTAGATCAAATTCAATGATTTTGGAAATCCACTTACTCCTTCTCCCATCTATGTCAGGCTAGGTAAGAATGCCCTTCACAAAAGTTGAAGGGACATATGCAATAAATTTTGAGTGTAGAACATAGACTATGAAATATTTGATATCTTTCACCAAGGCATAGTCCTATTTCTCCATGATGTCATATTTGATCTCATCATCCCTCAGTGCTCTGCTAAAAAAGGAAATAAGCTACTCCAACCCCTCAACATTTTTCTGCAATAAAACAACTGTTACCGTGTCAAATAAGGCCAAGGAAAAAAATAGAAAATATTTGGAATAATCGAGATTGATAAGAACAGGTGCCTCAATCAATGCCTTCTTGATTTGAATGAAGTAATATCTAGACTCAACAATCCATTTTACTTTGTTTCCCTTCTTGAGCATGACTGTGATATGCTTCACTAATTCAACAAAATTCGAAACAAACCTTCTGAGAAAATTATTTTTTTTCAAAAAGTACTGGACCTCCTTTTTAGATCAGGGAAGTGGCAAGGTTTGAATATCCTCCACCCTGCTTGAATCAATTCTGACCCCCTCATCTGACACTATGTGCCCCAACAATTTTCCCTCTTGCATTGAAAATGATGAACTTTTGGCATTAAGGGAGATACCAAACCTTCCGCATTTCAGGAATACCCTTCTGAGATGTTGGTAGTGTTCTTTATCAGATTTGGAAAAAACTGTAATGTCATCCAGGTAGATGACTACAAATTTATCCCTTTCTCCAATGAATGCGATGTCCATAGCTCACTGAAAGTTTTCTCCTATGTTCATTAATCCAAAGGGAATTTTTTCATACATGAATGTGCCCCAAGGAGTGGTGAAGGATGTCTTTTATCTATCTTCAGGCAGGACAAAGATTTGATTGTAGCCAAAAAATCCATCAATCATGGAATTCTTAGATGCACCTATCACCCTCTGCAATATGTGTTCCATTTTTGGCAAAGGGTAATTGTCCTTCTTACAGGTCCTATTCAGGTTCCTGAAGTCGACACACAGTCTGATTTCTCCATTCTTCTTTCTTACTGGGACCAGGTTGGCTACCCATTCAAAATATCTCAAAGGGACAATGATTTGGGCATCCAAAAACTTATTTACCTCCCTTTCCATAATAGGAAGCAACATAGGATTTATTTGTCTTTATTTCTGCCTAAATGATTTGGCCTCCTCCTTCAATGGGATCTTATGCTCAATGACACATGTGTTATATGTTCTAAGGTATTCATAGGTCTAGGAAAACACATCAACACATTCCCTTAATAGCTCAGCATAGTCATCCCTTTGTTCCCTTGGTAGGTTGCTTGACAACTTGACTAATTTTGGATCCTTCTCTATGCCAATATTGCACTCAACTACATCAGCATCATCATCTGAGACTTTACCCTTTACCGCCACATCATTTCTGTCAAATAATATTTCCAAAGGAACTAGTCCCTTTGGGATATGATTGTTGGGCAACTAAACAATATGATGAGTAGCAATTTTTTTCAGGAAAACATCAGCATGAGGATTCATTTCAGAATCAGGATCTTGATCAATGTGTAATGCAGAAACTTAATCAATAGTCTCCATGAATATTTTGATTTCCATATCATCCTCAAACACTTTCCAATGCTTGACATTATCAGGTATAAAGGGTTTGTATTTTACTTCTACATCATACCTGAGCTTAAGTTGTAGAGGGAATCTGAAATTACTTGCTGAGACATCCAAAGAATCAACCATGGAATCCTCCTCTCTTGGAACAAATGAAATGTTGAAAGCTCAGAAACGTTTGTCAACTAGATCCTAGACTTCATTTCTATAACTTTTGAGCTGAGGGTGCTTGGCTTGATCAATATTTTTGATCTCATGGACAATTAACTCAACATCCCCAAACACACTAATATCTCTTCAATCCCCATATATTTTGCATCTCTCAAACCCAATACAAGAGATTCATATTCTGCCACATTGTTGGTAGCTTCAAATTCTAACTTGTAGGATAGAGAAATGATTTCTTGAGCAGGTGAAACAAAGACCACTCCAGCGCCAACACCTTCTCTAGAAGAGGCTCCATCAAAGAACATTTTCCAAATAGAGGTGATAGGAGGAGAATCTTCACAAAGAGTAAGTAATTGCCTTATGATTTCAAGAGGATATTTAGGAGAATAAGTAAGCTGCAATAAGCTGTATCCCAAATCATTTTAGAGGGAACAAATATGATGGTTAGTGGGGTCTGCTTCATCATTAATAATGTAGGCCAATTGAGATTCCCTGTAGAGTCTTCTATGTCCCCCCCCAAATACAGGAATGGTAGCATATGTGAGGTCCATCTGGTCCATCTATAGGGTTCCTCCTAGCCTTTTTATCCAAGATCTCGATAGGAGCATGCCAAACTTGGGTGAACATCAGCCACCACGATATTCATGACCACACTTTTCATGGACATATGAAACAAGGTCACAATCAGATATTTGATGACCCCAAGACATTGCACTCTCCTTTAATCAAAATAATATAAATCATGATAAGATTTTGTGATTTCTAATCCAAGTTCTTCCATGACAATTTTGGGCATGAGGTTATGAGATGCCCCTGATTCCATCAAACAATTATGTAGCACCTTGTCATGTATGTTCAGAGATGTATAGAAGGGAGGGGATGAGTCATCTCTATCTTCTATCATAAGACCTAAGATGACTGCTAGAATTTCGTCTTGGAGGTTCACTGAGTCCGTGGAATCACAATATGGCTCGGGTTGTAATAACTTAGAGAGGGCTTTTTTACAATCGCCATGCTTGACTAGTTCTAAAAGGGGATTACGGATCCGAATCTTTTGAATTTCATTGTCAAAGTAAAATAGGAGGAGGGATTCAAAATTTTTGTTACTTCTGAGAGATGACCTTTGGTTGTTGCTGAGGGGTTTTGTGCTTTATTTTCCTTGTTGTTGCTTGCTACGTATTTAATAGGATTCTCTAATTTGGAAGGATGATCAGGAATATCAGACTTCACCTCCTTCTTCTTGGACCTGAGGTTATATTTATTGGGACTATTATTGGTCTTCCCCCCTTTACTCAGCTCATTTATTTGGTTGTCCATGAGGGATTCTTCGTATGCAGACTGAGCTGAATGGGGAAATGGGGAGGTGTCTCCAAGACAATGGATTTAAGTATCAAGCTCTTCCTCCTCTCCTTCTTCATCAGTGACTAGGTTATTCTGGAGAGGGGATTGGATTTTTTGATAATCCCTATCTCTGTTTCGAGTCTCTCTTGGAAGTATTTGAGGGGTATTATTTGGTATTATAAAGTTACCTTGGCTATCAACATTTTGGGAACTCTTATAACCTTGCTTCCCTTCAAATTTCATCTTCTCCATTTTCGCAGAAAGAGATTTCACCAAATCAGTCAATTCATCTACTTAAGGGTTGGATGTAGAGGAACCAGAGGTTCAAGCTTCAGATCTTCCCCTTCCTCTGTCTCTATCAGCTTTATTCCTAAGTCTGTCTACTGCCAACACATTGGACTCTACTTCCAGGGATGTTAACCATTTTTCTAGGGCTTCTGCATCTATCTGTCCTTCAAATACAAGAATATCAAAATTAACTTGTACCTTGAAAGGCGAGGTGCCTCCAAAGTGGCCACTTGACAAAGATGCACCTGCTGTTATCGGCAGGCATTGAAGGATGTGGGAAAAATTCTCCATCATTTCGTCCCGCTGTCGCGTGAGAGCTTGCTCAAGCAAAAGATTGATAGGATCGTCTGCTCCATCATTTTTCTTTTCTTCCGCCATTGAGGGTTTCTTGTGCATGCAAGAGTGATTGTCTTCAAGAGAGACAAGATTGAGACCCAACTTTCTATACTCGAACCTCGTCGGGGACATGCACTGCAAAAATGATCAAGAGCAGCCTGCTCTGATATCACTGATCCGGATTATTTTCGGCACGAAATGAGAGCGGATATATAATAAAGAAATGCACAGAGATATTGCAGATATTCAATGATATAAAAGAAATGTATCATAGATGAAACCATAAACACAGATATACAGTAATACATGATTTATATTAATCAAAGAAATGCACAGAGATTGTAAAAATACAGAGTGAAAGACTCGCTAGAATGGTGACAACTTATCTCTGAGAAGAGATGTGACGGCTACTCGCATTCACAAGAAGATGATTACAATGAGGCTCTGAAGGAATTTTTACAATAAGAAGGAATGCCCAAAACCCTAGACATACAAAAACCTAACCCTTGGAGATGAAGCGCCAAAAGTCATGTGGGCCCCATTTGGGTAAGTGAGTACATCAACTTCCCGAGGTCGTAACTTTTGCATACGATCTTCGTTTTAGGCGTGTGATAGATCGTTGGAAAGGTATCATCGAGGAGATTCATTTTGGGGGCTCAATGATGCCTTTGACTATCATTGAAAACCTCAATCTCGAAAAACCTTCATTTGGACCCTCAAAATGGCCCCAAAAGTTAAAACCTGCTAAAAATAGTAAAATGCCAAAATTGCCAGAAAACTGTTTTGAGCCATTTGGAAAAGGTGGGTGGCCACTGATATCCACCTGGATCAATCCTCCCTCCTTAGGAAGCAATGGTCTCCATTGCGTTGATTTCTCGGGGGAGAGGGAAAAGCGTTTGTTGAATCTGCATCTTGGTGAGCTGCTTGTCTTGCTAGAGACGTCGCGTTGCTCACTTTGTGGAAATCTATCACGAACCTGTTGAGGTTGAGGTTGTTCAACAAGTCCAGATACATGAGAGGAAAATGTGCAGAAGAAATCTTCACGCTTTGTTGCATCCTTGTTGACCTGCTTCTGTTGGATAGAAGGTGCTTTGGGCAAGCGTGTAGTGGTTGCAGTGTCCTTTTGTTCTCCTTTTGAACAGATTGTGAAGAAACTGAATTTTGTAGTATGAGATACTACCTTGCAACACTTTTTAGGTGGAACAGTAGTCGGAACTACCTCTGGTATTCTGTAGAGATGACCCCCCAAAGTAACAATGACACTACGTGGTCGAGACTCATAAACAGTATGGCGTCTCCACATATATGGTTGGTCCAAGAGAACATCACAGACATCCAGTGGGGCAACATCACATAATACCTCATCCTTGAAGGGTTGGATGTTGTATGACAATCGACACTGTTGGCTGACACAGAGATCTCATCCTTGCCGAAGCCACCCGATGTTGTATGGTTGCGGGTGTGGTGTTGTCGACAATCCCAACTATTTGACGACCTCTGCTGAGATGAGGTTTTTCTGGCTTCCACTATCAACAATAAAATGTAGTGGGGTCCCCTTCACCCACATCTGTGAATGAAAAACGTGCTCCCCCTCTTCAGGATATATTGTCTCTTCTGGTTGAATTGTTGCAGTCGCAACAATAGCAGTGGGGTCTGCATCAATGATCTATCCTTTACCAGTGTTTTCAGAATCAGATTCAGAATCAGGTTTCGGCTCCTTGTCTTTGATCTCGGCCACCAATGATTGTTTTGAGCGACATTCATCAATGTTGTGCCAGTGGATTTTGTGTAAATCACACCATTTTCTGGTGTCCTTCTTTGTCTTCATGTGACCCTTCTTTTCCTATTTCTTGAACTGGTTTTCGGGAGACTTTTTGTTAGGGCCATCTTTGTCATACTTTAGTTGTTGTGGATTTGTAGACCCGAACTCCCGTTTGTTCTGGTGCTTAAATTTCTTCTCGATTTTGATAGCATATCGATAAGCAGCACCGAGTGATGAGATGTCCAGAAAATCCATTTCAGTTTGGATGTATCTGTGTAGAGCCCCACGGTATTTCAGAACCAAATGTTGCTCGGAGTCTTTGATACCCAGCTTGGTGCGCAAGGTATGGAAAGTATTGGTGAACTCCGGAGCTACTTGGCCCCTCTCTTGCTGCAGTGTGGTCCATGTCATGTACTGGTCCTCATAGTTTCCAACAGGGTAATACTGTTCCTTTACCGCATCCACAAAAAAATCCCAAGTGGGATCGACCCCATATATTCCAGACTCCTCTGTGGAACTTTGCTCCCAGTAAGTTTCCCACCAATGTTTGACATGAGGAATAGATTTAAGGAGTACGAAGGTGATCTTTCCTTTGTCAGAAAAATTGTGAACAGAAAAATAACCTTCTAGCAGAGTTAACCATTTTTCTAGGGCTTCTAAATCTATCTGTCCTTCAAATACAAGAATATCAAAATTAACTTGTACCTTGAAAGGCGAGGTGCCTCCAAAGTGGTCACTTGACGAAGATGTGCCTACTGTTATCAGCAGGCATTGAAGGATGTGGGAAAAATTCTCCATCATTTCGTCCCTCTGTCACGTGAGAGCTTTCTCAAGCAACAGATTGATAGGATCGTCTGCTCTGTCGTTTTTCATTTCTTCCGCCATTGAGTGTTTCTTGGGTGTGCAAGAGAAATTGTCTTCAAGAGAGACAATATCGAGACCCAACTTGCTATACTCGGACCTCATCGGGGACATGCACTGAAAAAACGATCAAGAGCAGCCTGCTCTAATACCAATGATCCGGATTATTTTCGGCATGAAATGAGAGCGGAGATATAATAACAAAATGCACAGAGATATTGCAGATATTCAATGATATAACAGAAATGTATCAGAGATGAAACCATAAACACAGATATACAGTAATACACGATTTCTATTAATCAAAGAAATGTACAGAGACTGTAAAAATACAGAGTGAAAGACTCGCTAGAATGGTGGTAGCTTATCTCTGAGAAGAGATGTGACGGCTACTCGCATTTGCAACATAGATGATTTTAGGGGCTAAATTTTGCTCGTGGGCTATTTTTCCATGGTTTTTCAAAAAATGAGATTCGCTATTTTAAAAATTATTCGCCCAAATTCTATAGGATAAAATTATTTCACCTTAAAAATAGCCAAAATTTTATAAAAAATATATAAATCCTTATAAATTTGAATATTTTTACAAAAATATCACCAAACATTTATAGTTGGAATATGAAGGATTAGTAAGATTCGCCAAGGTTTCTACATTTTGAAACAAATTCCCATCCTTAAAATCACCCCTGATTTTCAAGAAGATGATTACAATGAGGATCTGAAGGCCTTTTTACAATAAGAAAGAATACAAAAAACCCTAGACATCCAAAAACCTGACCCTAGGAGATGAAGCGCCAAAAGTCATGTGGGCCCCATTTGGGTAAGTGAGTACATCAACTTCCCGGGGTCGTAACTTTTGCATACAATCTCTGTTTTAGGCGTGTGATAGCTTGTTGGAAAGGTATCGTCGAGGAGATTCATTTTGGGGGCTAAATGATGCCTTCATTTATCATTGAGAAGCTCGATCTCGAAAAACCTTCATTTGGACCCTCAAAATGGCCCCGAAAGTTAAAACCTGCTAAAAATAGTAAATTGCCAAAATTGCCAGAAAATTGTTTTGAGCCATTTGGAAAAGGTGGGTGGCCACCGATATCCACCTGGATAGATTTTCCTCCATGATATTTTCATGTTTCACATTCAAAAGTCCCGAAGAGCCAAATACCCAAAGTCCCGAAGTAAATTTAGACCATCCAGTAGAGGGGACACATGGCAATAGATCTTTCACTTCAGAGATTTTCCTCC
Organism: Picea engelmannii; assembly: GCA_009831015.1. Lineage (NCBI taxonomy): Eukaryota > Viridiplantae > Streptophyta > Pinopsida > Pinales > Pinaceae > Picea > Picea engelmannii. The sequence goes on along the minus strand of ML816074.1, from coordinate 66,597 downwards.
GGGAGGTTTTTCATGCTTCACATTTGAAACTCCCGAAACCCAGAATTCCGAAGAGAATCTAGACCGTTCATCCATCATGACACATGGCAGCAGATATTTCACTTTGGAGATTTTCCTCCGAAATATTTTTCATGTTTCACATTCAAAACACCCGAATCCCGAAAGTCCGAAGTGAATCTGGACCATTGATCCCAAGTCAATGAGAACCGTCGATCTTTGCAGCAGGTAAATATCACCTGAATCACAGATCATCATCCGATCAATGACTACTCTTTATTGCGGGGAGGTAAACTGCTCGAGCATTAATTTTCCTAAGCAGTATCGAAATTGGAACCATGGTATTTTTGGAAGGATACGTGGCAACTTGTGGTGGATTGCAGGCCCAAAGGTGGTCTGGATCCAAACCACCCTCAACAGCTCTCACAATCACGTGCTTGAATGAAATCATATCACTGCTTCGCCACCGCAAGCCCTACCTAACATGGTGGCTCCTCAAGAACTTGGATACCCCCCNCCCCTCTGAGTTCCTCCCGGGTTGTTTTTCAATACCACCCCGTCTCGCCTTTCACCACCTGCTCTCCACTCACTTCCCAATATATCTACTCCTCCTCTCCCTATGTGCCACATGTATTCTTCACTACACGTCTCCAACTCCATACTCTTGATACCTCCATCGTATTCACACCTCCTCATCTGTCTTCACACGTCATCTACCCTCACATCCATTCATCCTGTCTCCTGATTGGATGATTGCCTCCACATCTCCCCTCATTCCTGATGGGCCAACAACCATTCCAGTGAATCTATTTCATAGGTACATATGGCATCTGACGGGGTCAATACAGAGTGTTATTGGCTTCTGAAATCTCATGCATAGACAAAGAGTTAAGTCTCAGTCATAGGTCTACGCAGATCAGTCTCATAAATACTTCAACAAACTATGCTCATGCAATTGGTTATATCCATTGGCCTCCAACAACTCATAGGCATGTTGTTGTTCCACACAGAGCTCTTCTCTGTTACTCTGAGGCCTATTTTTGGCCACTCAGTTCCTCCAGCACATGCATTAGTTCTTCCGTAGAGACAGTAGTAGTTTTAATTTGATTAAGTCCAACATTTTCCTAGATTAGATGAAAGAGTGGTATTATGTATGTGATAAGAACCACTCTTTCTAATTGATTCTAGTGTCTTAGTAAAGTTAATTATTTGATTTAGGAACAACTCCCTAAATTTAGGACTCAGTCCCCTAAGGACGAGAGCCTCTGCAACTCTTTTAAATAATTAGCTTTTGGATATTGTAAAGGTTGGATTTTTTGAGGAAAGAAGAGCAATACAACAGATTGGTTGGACCTGTTTTATGAATGGATTAAATCTCTCTACCTGGTGAACATACTCTTGATGATAGTGTTTCATTCAACTCTTCATGTGTTTTCATTCTTATCTTAAATACATTTTTTTATTTGTGCAACATACATTTCATTTCCTTTCAGCTATTGTACGACTTATTTTTACTGATATGCAACCTGTCAAACAACTAATGCTTTGGTGAAAATTTGTTTTCTGCAACCTGTGGGAGTTATTTTTTTTTGATACATGTTTGATGTCTTGAAATGATATTTTAAGTATTGAACTTCTTACAACAGATTATTCATTGATTAGTTTTTTGTTTCCCTCTGTTTTATATTATTTCACTGATCCGTCATTAGTGTGCCATCATCCAAGGAGGGCCCTCATCCATATTGTTTTTCCAACCCAACCTTGATTTTGTCTTGATAGAATAACCCTATAACCAACCAACAAAAGAGTTAAAAGAAGAAATCATTCTAAACTGATAGGTGGCCTAGCTTTTCCCTTTAGCAGTTAGGTGTAGACCTTAGGACCAAAATCTTATGGCGTCGTTGTCGAGGAACGAAGTAACAAAATATATTTCCCTGGGAGAATGACAATTGATCATCTCTGACCTTTTATGGTGAACAAAGATCAGAAACCAACAGACTTCCATATTTCACCTAGCGACTTCACTGAGTAAAATCTAAAGAAGAAATATTGGCTCCCAGAAAGGGATTCAACAGATCTAAATCTAAAAATAGAAAATCCAAGAAGGTTGATTCTCACCCTGAGAATAATGCAGTAGGCTCTGAACTAGAAAGGAAACTAAGGAAAACCATTGTAGCTCAGAGATACACTTCCCTCCTCAAGGGAAAAACTGCACACCAAGAGAATACTTCAAACCATCATCACAAGTAGCTTGAATTTTCTATCCCTAAGAATCATAATTCCAAAGGGGCTCACACATATCCTACTCCTGATTCCACTTCAACATCCAGTCATGCATCCACTCATGTATCTCCCATAAATTTTCATATTCCTATTGTTCAAGTCATGGTCGTTAATATGATGGATGTCATAATTGTTGCCAGATATGCACCCCCTACCTGTAGTTTTACATGCACTTCCAACCACATATTACATGAAATATCTACCAAGATATAATGGGGAGGGTGAAATAACTGTTGAAGAACACCTAGTAGCCTTTTACAGTTTTGCAGACAACTTTAACATTGATTATTCATATGTGTGGATGAGGTTGTTTGTACAGAGTCTGGATGGGGAGGTCAAAAAATGGTTAAGGAGTCTTCCTCCAACCTCCATTATAGATATTGAGGTGTTAGATGAATCATTTATAAAGAAATGGGGAGATAGGATAGATTATCTCTATTACATCACTGAATTTAAGGCTCTAAAAAGAAAAAATGGTGAATCTATTTCAGACTTCACCAAGAGATTCAATAAAATGTATGGTAGAATCCTAGATGAAATAAAACCAACTGAAGCCTCTGCCAAGATCCCTTATTATAATGCATTTGATGTAGAATTTTCCCTCATCCTGAGAGAGAGAATATCAACCACGTTGTTATCCATGCAAGAAGCAGCCATTGAAGTTGAATCTAATATTTTGGCATCAAACCAATTAACGAATAGATCTGATAAAGAGAACAAAAAATAGAGAGAGGATGCCCCTACCTCCTCTAACCCAGCTAAATCTAATCCCAAACTTGAAGAGATGACTAAGACTTTGAAGGATCTAACTTCTGAGATAGCTAAGCTAAAATGGAAATCCAAATAGCCAAACAGAACCTTTCAAGGGGTTGGTAATAGAAATCAGAACCAATTCAGAAGGCCTAATGATGTTCCTCAAGTAATGCAGAGAGAAAGGAGAAATGTTGATGATCAAAGGGTAGTTCCCCCTTTCCAAAACAATCAGATTGAAGAGATAGATGAAGAAAATGATGTTGTGCATGATATTTTTGTGCTTTTCAATGAGACAAATTATTATACCAGTCACTTAACACAGGAACAATATGAGGTAGCACAATTTTCAAATCAATTTGATCATCATATAGGGGAGGAGGGAGTTATTCAAGGTCAACCCAAGAAGAAATATGATTTGAGGAAGAGAAATGGAGCTTCCAAGGCCACCACCTCTGATCAAGGAAAACAAACAAAAGCCCCTCCCAAGGCAAATCCAAATAAAGGTATGCCATATAAAACTCAGTCATCTCCACTATCAAAACCTCTTGCCCCTGAAACAAAGGAAGCTGATAAGCCAGCAAACTCTTTCATCTTGGAACATGAGTTGAGAAAAATCAAGATTCATGTCCCTTTGACGGAATTGTTAAAAAATGAGCCTTTCGAGAAATTCATCATGAAAGTTATGCAACCTACTCCTTCTAGTGTATCTTCTGGTGTCATTATTCTACAATATGAAAAACCAGGCATTACTGTGGGTCCACACATTGAGGATGGATTTGATGCTTCTCCTCCTTTCTATATATCTTTGAATGTCCATGATAAGATCTTGCACAATTGTCTTATGGACTCAGGAGCCTCTCGCAATGTCATGCCCAAAGTTCTTATGGAAGAACTAGGTATGGATATTACCAAGCCTTACCAGGGCATGTATTCCTTTGATTCTAAGAAAGTAAAATGCCTAGGATTGATAAAGGATATGGTGGTTTCTATAGCACAATTACCCATGAAGAGTGTAGTGATGGAAATTGTGGTGGCCGACATCCCCCCAAAGTTGGGCATGCTCTTATCCAGAACTTGGGCTAAGAAGGTTGGAGGATCATTGCAAATGGACCTCACATATGCCATCATTCTTGTGTTTTGTGGTGAGCACAGGAGGCTATATAGAGAGGTAAGGTTATCCTACATAGTCAGTGATCATCAGAACCCAAGCAATCACCCCATTTATGATGTTGAGCATGGGATGGGTTCATCTGTTTTTCATTTAAATGAATATGAAACTGAAATATCAGTTAGCCAAGGCAGAGAGCATCCAGTGACTAGTCAACAAAAAAAGGTGTGGAAGATTTATTTTGATAGCTCTTCATCAAGAGAAGGATTTGGTGCAGGTATTCTCCTCATTTCCCCTTTAGAAGAAGTAAAAACCCTCTCTTATAAGATGGAGTTTGAGATGACTAACAATATAGCTGAATATGAAGCTATAGTATTGGGATTGAGGGATACCAAAGACATGGCCATTGATTTTTTAGAAGTTTTTGGTGATTCTGAGTTGGTCATCAATCAAGTGAGGAATCTCTATCAAACTAAGAAACTAAGGCTCAACAGTATAGAAATGAGGTATGGGATATGATCGATAATTTCTTTTTAGCATTTAACGTTTCTTTCATTCCTAGAGAACATAATCAGAAGGTTGATTCTCTGGCCTTAGCTGCCATAACATTCAAGCCTCCCATTAGCCCAAATATTAGATATCAGGTGGAAATCAGACATAGAACAGCCATACCATACAACATAAATCACTGGCAAGTCTTTAGTGATGATTTAAAGTTTCATATATTTCTTCACTCCATTGATGAATTCTCCAATATCTCAATTGATCACGAAAGTCAAGAAAATGAAAATGAGAAATTAGAAGATCAACAATCTTCTCATCTGCTGAAGACAGTGGTTGGTCATGTTGTTGTGGAGCTGAAAACCAATCACATTCCGAGAGGACTAGTGCCATTGGAAATATTGTTCGACAAAAATGATGTTTACAAAGGAACTGCCATGAAGAATCAAGAAGAGGAGGTGACAAAGTGAAATATTGGGACAATTACGAATCCCAAGATCATCAAGTTGTCCAAAGCATTAGTTGCAGAACAAAAAGACAAGTATGCCAATCTCATTAAAAATTTTGCTGATACTTTTGCATGGTCCTATGAAGATTTTAAGACATTTGATACTGACATTATCCAGCACAAGATCCCTCTAAAAACTAGCTCCAAGCCATTTAGACAAAATATTAGACAATTTAATCCCATGTTAATGTCTATAATTGAGAAAGAGATAAAAACGATGTTGGATGCCAAGATTATTGTACCATTGAGGTATTCAAACTGGGTGGCCAACTTAGTGCATGTAAGGAAGAAAAGTGGGGAGATATGCTTATGTGTTGATTTCAGAAATCTCAACAAGTGTTCTTTGAAGGATAATGACCCCCTCCCCAAGATGGATCATATTTTACAGAGGGTGATAGGTGCACACAGAATTTCCTTGTTGGATGGATACTCTGGTTATAACCAGATAGCAGTTTGTGAGGACGATAAAGAAAAGACATCATTCACCATCCCATGGGGAACATTCATGTACGACAAGATGCCCTTTGGGGTCATGAACGCAGGGTCCAATTTTCATAGGGCCGTGGACATAGATTTTGTGGGAGAGAAAGACAAATTTATGGTCATATACCTAGATGACATTACCATTTTTTCCAAGTCCGATGAGGAACATTTGCATCATTTGGAGAAGGTTTTCAAGAAATGCATGAGGTATGGGATATCTCTCAATCCTAGGAAGTCTCACTTTTCCATGTCATAAGGGAAGCTCCTGGGACATATCATATCAGTGAAAGGCATAAAAATTGATCCAAAGAGGGTTTGTGCCACTCAACAAATTGAGATTCCTAGAAATAAAATGGTTGTCTAGTCTTTTATTGGTAAGATAAACTTCCTTAGATGCTTTGTGCCGAATTTTGCTAAAATTCTGAAGCCTATTACTAACATGTTGAAGAAAGATGTTGTGATAAAATGGTCTTTGGAGGATAAGTCATCTTTCCAAACAATCAAGCAAGATTTAGTTGAAGCACCTGTATTGGCCAACCCTGACTATACCAAAGATTTATACATCTTTTCCTTTGCCTCGGATGAAACAATTGTTGATGTACAGCTACAAAAAAATGAATAAGGGCATGAGAAGCCATAGCCTTTTTCATCAGAGCTCTCTGAGATGTTGAGCTCAAGTATGACATATTAGATAAAAAGGCTTATGCACTGGTCAAAGCATTCAAGGCCTTCAGGGTTTATGTGTTACAGTCTAGCATAACGGATTTTGTCCCTAGCAGCAATTTCAAAAATATTTTGGTCCAGCCAAATAGCGAGGGGAAAAGAGGAAGATGGATTGTCAAGCTATTGGAATATGACCTGCACATAAGGCCCACCAAGTTGATCAAGTGGAAAGGACTGGCCAAATTTCTATCAGAATCAAACTGTAAGGTGCTAGAATTGCATCAAATCTTCACCCAATCAGATACACCCATCATACATCCAGGAAAAGACAACTTACAAGTATTTGAAAAATATTCCTCTTCACCTTGGTATAAAAACATCATCTATTTTCTACAACATTTTGAATGTCCACCAGATGTGAAGAAGACAAAGGCCAGGTCTCTCAAGTTGAAAGCCATCAAATTATGTACTTCAAGCCAGAACCTATATTGGAGAGATCTTGTTGGCATCATGTTAATATTCCTTGATGAAAATGAAGCTAAACAAGTCACGACAGAGATGCACAAAGGAGTGTGCGGAGGACACTAGCACTGGAAGGCCACAACACTCAAGATCCTGAGGAAAGGATATTGTTGGCCCACCCTTTTCTCTGATGTCTTTGCCACTGTTAGAGCATGCAATGAATTCCATATGTTTGCAGAGAAGCAGAAGTTACTATCACTACCCCTGAAACCTATCAATGCCAGTAGTATGTTTCAACAATGGGGGTTAGACTTCATAGGAAAAATAAATCCACCCTTTAGTGGACACCACAAGTGGATCCTCACTTCCACCGACTACTTCACCAATTGGATTGAGTTTTTGCCCACTAGGAATTCCATTGACAAGGTAATCATGAATTTCCTAGAAAGTAATATTTTTCCAGATTTGGTTGCCCCAGTAAGCTTGTAACAGACAATGCCCAAGAATTCAAGTCCAAATCCATGATTGACTTTTGTGGAAGTTACAACATTGCCTTGACATATTCCACACCCTATTACCCTAAGGGAAAAGGCCTGGAAGAATCGTCAAATAGACTCTCATCAAGATCATTAAAATTTTGTTGACTGAAAGAAAAAAATCTTGGGACTCTAAACTCAAATATGCCTTATGGGCTGACGAGATAAGCACTAAGAAGTCTCTAGGAACCTCACCATTCCATCTTGTTTATGGAATAGATGTTGTTTTTCCTACTCATCTTGGTATACCAGTCCTAAAATTATTGTAGGAGGACATTGAGGAACCCAATGACATCCAAAGGAGAATATTTTAGATTATAGAAGTTTTGTAAAGAAGATAAGCACTAGATTAGAGGACAAAAGCATACCAGAATAAGATCAAATCAGCCTTTGATAAGAAAACCAAAAAGGATATTTTTAAGGAAGGTGACATGGTTTTGAGGTGGGATGTCAGAATGGATGACAAGTCCAAGCACGGTAAATTCGACAATCTCTGGTTTTTCCCTTTTAAGGTGATTGAAGTTCTGGACAACAACATGTTCATCCTGCACAAACTAGATGATACAAAGATATTTGGAGGCCCAGTAAATGGGCACTTTCTGAAACACTATTTTCTTTGAAGATGGGGGAAGGTTTGTCTTGTACCATAGACACTTTCATTTATTGTTTCTTTTGATTAGTTAGTTGTGTGTGAATAAAGACTCCATAGCCCAACAAGGCATTGGGGTGTAGTTTCAGTTTTTAATTCAATAAAATGCATGGCTAAGGTATAGTAACAGATACACATGGGTGATAGACAGAAACAAAGGTAAGTGATGAAAGGTAAGAGAAGTTATCCAATATCAAGGCATCGATCTACAGTTCTTAGCACCTCACATGGACGAGCTATCCCCAGTTGGAGCCAATGTTGTAACCTAGGTATGCATCCCCTGCCTCTCCTCTCTTTTTCCTATGCCCTCATCATTTTTTTCCTGTTTTGTGTTGTTTAAGTCAGTTTCCCACTACTTAGTGTCTTGGCCCTTATTCATATTTTGAGTCTTCGTGCATTTTTGTTTCTGTTTTTCTAGAAGGATAAAATACATGTCATATTTGTTTTGGAATGCTTGTCATAACATGCACCATTGATTGAGCTCACCGCAGGTCTACCAAGCCTTTTTTATTCATAGGAAATGTCTGTGCACATGACGCAGCAATCGAAAGCAACAAATTTTGGGTTCAGAGTGTGGGAACAGACAGGTTAATTTTCGACAACGAAGATTCATCAGGTCAAATAGATCAACAACTCTTGTCCATTCGGGTTCCAAAATCATGTGAGTTTTAATATCAAGTTCGAGGTACTAAGTTCATGAAGACCTAAAGCCTACGAAGATTCGAAGAGATGAAGTCCCGAGAACTCGACACATCGCTTCAGCGATTTTCCTTCAAGATTTTTCGAGCATAACATTCCTAAAATCCCGAACTCCCAAAGCGTAGATTTTCGAAGAAAATATGGATCATTCATCGATAACGACACGCGGTAGCAGATCATTCACTTCAGAGATTTTCCTCTGGGATATTTTCATGTTTCACATTCGAAAGTCCCAAAGAGCCAAAGACCCGAAGTCCCGAAGTAAATTTAGACCATCCATCAGAGGTGACACATGGTAGCAGATCTTTCACTTCATAGATTTTCCTCCAGGAGGTTTTTCATGCTTCACATTTGAAACTCCTAAAACCCAGACTTTCGAAGAGAATATGGATCGTTCATCCATCATGACATGTGCCAGCAGATATTTCACTTCGGAGATTTTCCTTCGGAATATTTTTCATGTTTCACATTCAAAACACTCGAAGCCCGAAAGTATGAAGTGAATATGGACCATTGATGCAAATTCAACGAGAACCATCGATCCTTGCTGCAGGTAAATATCACCCAAATCACAGATCGTCATCAAATCGATGACCATGCTTCATTGTGGGGACGTAAACTGCTCGAGCATTAATTTTCCTAAGCAGTCCCGAAATTGAAACCATGGTATTTTTGGAAGGATATGTGGCAGCTTGTGGTGGATTGTGGGCCCAAAGGTGGTCTGGATCCAAGCCATCCTCAATCGCTCCTGCAATCATGTCCTTGAATGACATCATATCACCACGTTGCCTCCACTCATCCCACTCACTACTCTCACTCCTCTCACTACCCGAAACTTGTCCTTTGTTAACCCCCACACTGATCTCCATTGAAAGTGGCCCACCCTCCATATCAACAGTCCTTATCGCAGCTCGGACCCCCCCGACCATTCTACCTTTAATGTTTGGGGAGGGGGGGATCCAAGTAAGTAGTTTTCTCACCACAGGCCTTACCTAAGGTGGTGGCTCCTCAAGAAATTGGACCCCCCCCCATCTCTAATATGCTTACCGCCTACCCCCCTGAGTTCCTCCCGGGATGTTTTTCAATACCACCCCCTCTCTCCTTTCGCCACCTTATCTTCACTCACTTCCCAACCTATATACTCATCCTCTCCCTACGCACCACCTGTATCCTTCACTACATGTTGCCAACTCCATACTCTTGATACCTCCATTGTATTCACAACTCCTCTCACTTTGACATCTGTCTTCACACATCATCTACCCTCGCGTCCATTCATCTCATCTCCCGATTGGATGCTCGCCTCCACGTCTCCCCTCATTCTCGATGGGCCGACAACCATTCCAGCGAAGCTATTTCACAGGTGCATATGGCATCTGAAGGGGTCAATACAAAGTGTTCTTGGATTTTGAAATCTCAGGTATAGACAGAGAGTTAAGTCTCAGTCACAGGTCTACGCAGATTAGTCTCAGAAACACTTCAGCAAACTATGCTCATGTAGTTGGTTATCTCCAGAGGCCTCCAACAGCTCGCAAACATGTCATCATTCAACATAGAGATTTTCTTTGTCACTCTGAGGCCTATTTTTGGCCACTTAGTTCCTCCAGCACATGCATCGGTTCTGTCACAGAGACAGTAGTAGTTTTATTTTGATTAAGTCCAACATTTTCCTATATTAGATGCAAGAGTGGTCTTTTGTGTGTGATAAGAACCACTCTTGTTGATTGAGTCCAATGTCTTAGTAAGGTTAATTATTTTATTTACGAATAGTTCCCTAAATTTAGGACTCAGTCCCCTAAGGATGAGAGCCTCTGCAACTCTTTTAAATAGTTAGTTTTTGGATATTGTAAAGGTCAGAATTTTTGAGGAAAGAAGAGAAATACAACATAATGGTTGGACCCATTTTATGCATGGATTAAATCTCTCTACCTAGTGAACATACTCTTGATGACAGTGCTATGTTCAACTCTTCATGTGTGTTCATTCTTATCTTGAATACAGTTTTTTATTTTTGAAACATACATTTCATTTCCTTTCATCTATTGTACGACTTATTTTTACTGATATGCAACCTGTCAAACAACTAATTCTTTGGTGAAGATTTTTTTTCTGCAACCTGTGGGAGTTTATTGTGTTTTAATACATGTTTGATGTCTTGAAATGATATTTTAAGTATTGAACTTCTTGCAGCAGATCATTCATTCAGTAGTTTGTTGTTTCCCTTTGTTTTATATTATTTCACTGATCTGTCATTAGTGTGCCATCAGCCAAGGAGGGCCCTCATCCATATCGTTCCGCCAACCCAACCTTTTTTTTGTCTTGATAGAATAACCCTCTAACCAACCAACAAAAGAGTTAAAAGAAGCAATCATTCTAAATTGATAGGTGGCCTAGCTTTTCCCTTTAGTAGTTAGGTGCAGACCTTAGGACCAAAACTAGGATTGTGTCTGGGGATGGGATTTCATTGACATTGACGATCTTCGATGGTTGTTGTTCACCTTCTTTCGATTATACCTCTGACATGGTTCTAGCTCTGGGTTTTCTGGTGCCATGGATTTCTTCTACTTTATTTGGTGGTGTCGTGGTGGTGAATGTCGAACATTTTCTAAGTTCGAATGGTCTATGTGACCTCTATGGAATAGGCTTTGTGCTCCTTTACCTCTGTCTCTCTCTATCTGTTCTCTTTTCACAAATGGACTCTTTGCTCCCGCACCTGTGTGTTGTATGGGATTCGCATGATGATTATCTAGGATGCTTCCTTAATTATGGGTTCAATGCACCTTCGTCTCTTTCGTACTTACCATTTATCTTCCTTTCCGACTCTGGTTGGAACGATTAATGTGGTGTCCCATCAGTCATCTCCGTCATTCAATTCCACCTAACTCCACCTTGTCGTAATGATTTTGCGGTCCTTTTGTTTCCCACTTGTTTCCCTTTTTACGTGGTCATTGTCCTTCTCCTCATTGATTTTTTGTTCCTAAGTATGCGTGCCCTTTCTGTCTTTTGGTGCACTACGCCTCTATTGGTATCGCTTAATATCCTTCTTTTTTTTTTTACTGCGCGGTGGGTGGTCAATTGTCCTTGTATAGATTCAGTCATCTCCCATTGATCATCCCTCTGAGTTATGTGCCTAATAAGTCTTTAAATTGTACATCTCCTCCATCTGTGACATATTTTACTTCGTACGTTCCTATACAATGCAGTCTTAGCTTTCCTGGGTGCTGAAACAATTTGTTGTCATACATTATTACTAGATCTCCTTCCTTGAAAGTTTTCTGCTTGATGTGTCTATCATGCCAAGCTTTGTCCCTTGTTTTATGCACTTGTTGGTGGAACCCTGCTAAGATTCGGTCTTCCTCCATGGTCATTAACTGATTAAGTCGTTCCTATACTATGCCTCATTCTTTCATATGTGTGATTGTTGCTACGTGCAAGCTTGGTACTAAAAATTCTAATGGCACCACTGCTTCTTGGCCATAGACTAGTTTAAATGGCATTCATTTAAACTAACGTTACAGATCTTTGTTAGCGTGTTCTCCAAGTTTTTTTTAAATGCTTCCACTGTGCCATTTTCCTGTGGGTGATATGGTGTGCTCTTCTGATGATGGAATTCAAACTCTTCAATCATCGCACTGATGGTGTTGTTTATGAAGTGTGTTCCTTGGTTGCTCATCAAAACTCTTAGGCACCCAAATCGAGTGATTACTTTTTCAAATAAAAAGTGTGTTGTTGTTTTGGCGCTGCAATCCTTTACTGGTGTGGCTTCCACCCATCTTGTTAGGTACTCTGTCATGATGATAATGTACTTATCTCCTGTTATTTTTTACTGGTGGGTTGATTGGTCCCACAAATTCTATTTTCCACTTGTCGAATGCCTGCAATGTTACTTGTGGTCGTAATGGTTCCCAGCAATGGAACCATTTGTTGGTTGACTATTCTATTCTTATGTCTGAGTTTATATTGACCCAAGGTTCATGTCTTTCAGGTTTCCAACAAAGCCTCTAAAACTATCGGCCTCCCTGGTAGACCAGAAGGAAACACAACGCACAAAATGCATTGCACAGTCTCACCCGAGATAGATTTAATGGGTAGTTGTAATACTCATGTGTTTAGATCCTAGGATTGAGTGTGAGATAGGAGAACTGTATATTGAGCCATTATTATAACTTGTAACCGAAATATACTGTCATTTGCAAATGAATAGAACAACTCATTCATTTAAGAATACCCATACTATTGAAGACAATAAAGATATGCATGCATTCATCACATAACACAGATGTTACCATGATTAACCCCCTCCTCGGCTACGTCCACAAAGATTTGGCTCTCAAAACGTTTATTATAGTATTTCTGCATCTACGACGTCACGTGCTTTACAATCCTTCACATTTGGGTAATATCTATATTAGGTGGACTAGATCACACCAAGATCCTCATCCTACGATATAAACCTCAAGATCTACCCTCATTCGACTCCTCTAGCTCAACAACTTATACAAAACAGATCACACATAAAAATATTCCATATCGCAACAACTCATAGATAACTATATAAACTCGATAATACTTTGAACCTCTATATCAATAACAATCATCAGAACCCCCTATGATACCTAAGTATCTATATTTGTACGTTTTCTAGATCTTCAGCCATTACAATACATTACCAAAACCCTAACCCTAACGTCATTAGGTCTTCCCTGCATGCGTTTGTGTTGTTCTTCCTTCCAGCTGTCACTTTCCCCATGCATGCTTTCTTTCCCAAAATCTCCTTTCTTTTCTGCTTTAACCTGCCTCCAACACCAACTGTCCATCAACCTAATCCAACTGTCTCACAATCTCCCCCTTTTGCATTGATGGCAACGCCAACATTCATGGAATTGTGATAAAATTAATGCTTATACTCCTCATCAATGTTTTTATCTCTCCCCCTTTAACATCAATGGCAAAGGGTATCTCCCTTTGGGGATGCTCCCCTAGACAGAACTATCCTTGGGGTTTCTCCCCTCTCTATGTGCCTTTGATTTTTCTTTCTGTTTATAAGCCTCTAATTACCCTCTCTCCATTCATATGAATAATATATCCCCCTTTGACAAAGGGTGTCACTCTAAATTCATATCACTCATTCTTCCCTTTTGACAATCGCTCCCCTTGGAAACATGCCTCTATTCTCTCTCTCCAAGAATTTACCTTTGCATTTGATAAATCTCTCCCCCTTTTTCATCAATGACAAAGGAATATTTTCATCTGGGGTTGCTCCCCCTAATAGAACTCTTCCTAAAACTGATCTCCCAACCTGAATTTTCCTATTTATGGTGCTTCCTCATGTACATCTAAGACATATAAGATAAGAATTCAAAAGCATTCATTTTGGAGTATAAATTACTCCTAGTCTCTGGCGAAGATACCCAAAGGATTCCTGTGGAAGCGGATTTGTAAATATGCCTGCCACTTATTATTTTGTACCCACATATTCAAATCTGATGTTCTTCTCTGCAACATGTTCCTGTAGAAAGTGATACTTGATTGGAATGTGCTTCATCTTGGAGTGTATCACTGGGTTCTTTGAGATACTGATGGCGCTTGTATTATCACAATAGATTGGAATGGGCTCATCATACTCAACTTGTATATCTGTTAGAGTTTTTTTCATCCATAGAACCTGTGTACAACATGTTTTTGCTACAATATACTCTGCCTCGACTATAGATAAGGATATTGATGATTGGTTCTTTCTTAACCATGATACTAAACACTCACCCAAGTAGAACTTTGCTCCACTAGTGCTTCATCGGTAATCAATGCAACCTGCCCAATATGCATCTATGTAGGAAATAAGCGATATATCCTGTCCTTTTGGATACCATAATCCAAACTCTTTTGTTCCTTTGAGATATCTGAAAATACTCTTCACTGCTAATACATGTGATTCCTTTGTTGTTGTTTGAAATCATGCCACTTGTCCAACTTCCTTCATTACATTTGTTATGCATGTTGTCATATATAGTAAGCTACCAATGATTGACCTATATTGCCTCTAGTCTGTATACTTTGAATCATCATATTTGATCAACTTGCAACTAGTTTCCATAGGAGTGGTAACTAGTTTGAAATATTCCATTCCGAATCTCTTTAGCATTTCTCTGATATACTTAGTTTGAGAAATAAAAATCCCTTGGTTTCTTTGACATATGAGAAGACCCAAAAAGAAGGATAGTTCTCCTAGTAATGAAATTTCAAATTCATTCTACATATCCTTTGAAAATTTCTGGCATAACCTGTCATTAGTACTTCCAAAACAATATCATCAACATAAATTTCAATTAATAAAATACTACCTTGAGTTACCTTGATGTAGAGCTTGTTGTCTGCGCTTCCTTTCCATAGTTCTTAGGGAGTTTTTTCATTGTTGTTTCTGAGAAATACCCTGTTTTGAATGTGAACTGTTGTATGCATTGCATGTGTCCAAAAAATATCTGTCAATTTTGGAATCCATTAGCATTGTTCAAGCCATTTCTTGTGTAATTATCATCCATTATGATGAAGTCCTTTGTCTTTTAACCACTCTCTAAACAAATCTATGAACCCATGCTCTCTTCCACTATCATATATTTTTCCAAACCTGCTAAGTGTTCTTATGAATCCATCTTTGTCCATATTGTCCAAGACTCTACTTGGGAAACTATCCATAACGTTGACCCATTTATCACTATACTATCATGAAGTCTTGATTAATATATAAAACTATACTTCTGCTAACTGAATGCTCTAAATATGTTTTCTCAAACTTTGCAAGTTGTTCAAAGGATGGTTATTTGGTCTACCACAACTATTGCATAGACTCCCCCTTGTCTAATATTTATATTACCTGGGAGTCTCTAAGCTGGATGTATCAGAACAATTCCTGCTCTGATGTGTATTCATCACCATCTTCATTGGTAGATTCATCATCATCTTCATTGGTAGATTCATTATCTCTCTGATCTCTAACTTATTTCTTTCTGTATGTGGATTCATCTTTCACTACAATGCCTGAAAGTATAATCTCTTGAACCTGTTCCTTATTTACCTGTCCTTCCTTTCTTTTAGTTATTTTCCAAACCTTTATGTATCTGACATCTTTCTTTTTCTATGCAGAATTTTCTTCATCTCATTTTATTGCCAATCTTGCGATCTATGGTACGTGGTATTTGTTCACTTGTTCTTCCTGTTTTCTTATCCATACTTTATTATATCTTATATCATTGTTCTCTTTCATGGAAGTATCGATCATGATTCTACAATAACTAGTTATGTGTCCATAGTTATGAAATTTGTAACACTCAATGTTACGTGCGACCACATAGGCACTTATTGCTTGAACATTTATTTTATAATCCCCGCAATCTGCAACCTTATGTCCAAAATTAGTACAATAAAAACAATGACCATAAAATAAATTTGCATACCTAGGAGTGAATGATATTCTTTGTGGTGTATTCCTTCTGAATTTATGTCCTGAATGATCATGATCATGATTGAAGCTTATTTGTGTCTTGAACATGGATGGTCTTCTTGAATATGTATCTTCAATAGTTTTCTTAGATTCTAGTTGACCATGATTCCTTCCTTTGAGTACTTCTACATAACTCTTTCTATTTTCTTGATTCTTGTTTTCTAGAAACCTAGAGTGCTTCTCTTCATTCTTTGTAACTAATGTGGATGTTTCTGTCTCTTCAACTTTCTTTTTGAGATTGATGATTTTACCTCTCAATGTGACAACTTCTTCTTCAAGCTTCTCAAGATCTTCTTCTTTCTTTAATATCTGAGACTTCATGACTTCTTCTGTTCTCTTCACTTCTTCAAGATGAATTTTTAATAGGATTATTTCTTCTTCAAGTACTTTCTCTTCTTGACCAAACTCTGACTCAAGTTGGTTTAGATCATTATTTCTTTCCTTAAGATGATATACCAATATCTTCTCTCTCATTTATGCTTCTTCCTTCTCTACTGCTATGTTGGCTTCCAAACACTGCTTTTGATATTCGATATTTTCTTTGATCTTTTTGGCTTCTTCTATTGAGTTCTTAAGTTCTCGATGACCTGTTGGGTTTCTTCATAAATGTGAACACTTTCCTTTTTTTTCATCTATTATTTCTTGAGTGACTTGTTTTCTTCTCTTAGTTCATCTAATGCACTAATCAATTCTTCCTCATAATTGTCTTCTTTTTCCATTTGTTTTTTCTGTCTCATTTCCTTCATGGCATTCTATTTCAAGATGTATGTGCTTTTCACAATTAAAGAAAAACAACATACCTCTATTGATTGTGTACTCTTCATCTTCTGAATCTGTTTGACATGGTGAACATATTTCTTCTTGATTTGTAATTGCATCTTCTTTGGCATTTTTTGAATTTGTGATGGGTGAAGAATATATGTCATGTAACTTATCCCAAATTTCTTTGGATGATGAAGATTTACCAACCTTTTCTCTTACCGGATTAGGTAATCCTTCCCAGATGAAATCCATTACTATTTTTTTATTCTTCTTCAATTCCTTCTTGGCTGAAGTCTTTGCCCTTTTTGAACTATCATATCCTGTAACGACAGATAGTCAAATATAATACCCTTGTGCCTGTAAAAATACGTTTTTCCTTCCACTCCATAACTCATAATTTAAAACATTCTCACCATTAAACAATGGTACTCCATTCTCAGAATAATCCATCATCTCCTTCCAGTGGCTAAACTGTTTCATGAAGGAACGTGCTCTGATTCCAATTGTTGGATTACTAAGAGGGGGGGGGTGAATTAGTAACAGAGAAATTCAATCATTTTTAACCACAATAGAAAGTGTTATATAAATCTAGCATTATCATCCAATAGTTTCAGAGTAAATAAACAATGAACAAATGAGAAACCATACACATACATAGTACACCAATGCTTTTACGTGGAAAACCGAAGAGGGAGAAAACCACAGAATGTTTTTTCTTATATGTCTTTAAGAATAACATTCATTGGAAGCACCAACTTTCTTTGTTTTCCAATTACAACTGGAAGGAGGCTCCAACCCCCCTAGTTTCTCAGGCTACAACCTGAGGGAAGCTCCAACTCCCCAATTCTCTGGCTACAACCAGAAGGATGCTACAACATCTTATGTTCTTCAGCTACAACCGAAAGGTGGATAAAACCACATGTCCTTGCCCCATCCAACCACCGTGACGTATAAGTAGAATGATGGAACCATTGTCACACTATCACTGTGATATATACTGCTATAAACCTGTACCAATCAACCTACAACAAACAACCTGTACCAATAACTTGAACCATGCATCAACCATGCATCAACATGTATCTTAACCTGTAATCAATCTGTACCATAAAAAAGTGCATCGACCATGCACCAACCTGTACCAAACAACCTGTAATAAATATGTACCATAAACAAGTGCATCAACCATGCACCAACCTGTACCTGAACCTGTACCATGAACAAGTGCATCAACCATGCACCAAACCTGTACGAATAACCTGTCCAAAAAACCTATCACAAGAACCTGTATCATCAATCTTATCAACCAAATCAGATCTACTCACCAATATCAATCACAAAGACAACTCTCAAAGATGTACATCAACCAAGCATAAAAAATAAAATAAAAACTCATAATCATCACCAATATCAATATGTGCTTCTAATAATATACCAATACAAGTGTGCTACATCATCCATAAAAGTATGCTACATCATCCATAAACTATGTGTCAACAATACTACTAACAAGTGTCTCTAACCATATACCAAGTATGTACCAATCATGTATCAACCACTCATCAACTATGACTCATCAAGATGTACCAACATCATCAACTATACACCTCATGTATGTGCCAACTCATCAACTACTTGTCTCAGCCATGTACCTCAACCATACACCAAGTACATATACCAATATAACCATCAAAAGTTATTTATCAATACATGACACTATCTATAACCAAATACCATAAACCCTTACATCAAACCATGTGCCACAAACTCACTGTTATGTAGCCTCAAGCTAAACCAACAACTTCAGCAACACATCACAACCAAAAGACCAATACCCATATGTGAAATACCAACAACAAAATACCAATTGTATCCCTCAACAAATCTAATATATGCAACAATACTAAACATCCAATACCATCTCAAGAGCTAAACCCTAGCTCAAAAAACATACCTCAAACAAGATGTGTCATATCTCTCATAAATAGACCTCAACCATGTTGTTGCCATGATTTTTCTGTCGCACTTTTTCTGCTGCAATTTTTCTACCGCACATTTTTCTGTCGTGATTTTCTGCCGCACTTTTTCTGTCACAGTTTTCCTACCGCACTTTTTCTGTTGCAATTTTTCTCTATCGATAATACCTTCCCAAATAACCTTTCACAAAAATAGATATTCAATGATATTCAAGTGTGATTAAATGAGAGAGCCTTGCCTTTTATTTATAATTTCATGTAGCATCTCACTTTCCTTATTTTAGGGAGTTCTCCATTAACTTTATTATTTAAATAATTTATTTTGAAAACACTTTGACTTTTGGGGGCTTCTAGATACTCATGAGGGTTCTCCAACTTCACATGGCCATAACTCTCTAACCGTGACGAGTTATGTGATGTTCCACATACCACCAGAAATTTCATGACATCTACTATCCATCTAGAATAGTATTACCTTCAAATATCTTAAAACTCATACCATTATACATGAAACAACTTTGGGTCCCTTACCCAAACCTTTGTGCTACCGAAATTCGCTACCGAACTTTCTCCAAGGGTTGACATCAATCACTAAAGGTTGACATAAATCTACAATATCACTCTCCAATGGTTGACATCAATGACAACCAACAATCCATACCAATTGTCCATCAACCTAAGCCAATTGTCTGACATTGCACACCACTTAATTTCATCCAATAAGCCTTAAAATAGGTCGAATTTCAAACCTCACACTTGTGTGAGTGAAATATGATGAAAAGATTATATTCTTAACTCTCTATTTATACCATATCAATGACCTTTAATTACATATTAAGTCAAAAAAGGTCGGCATGGCCAGTTCACATAAAAAATCCAGTTTTACATAAAATTAACAATTCAAAACCCTAATTTTCCTATAGGGATGACACCATGCCCCTCCTAGGGTGACATTAGGCCCCATCATGGAATGTTAGGCCTTAGAAGTGAGACTTTAGGCCTCAAAAGGCCTCAAAAGCTACCACATGTTCCAACTAGGTTGTCCTCATGCCAAACACCTAACTGGATGATGTCAAGACTCCATATGATGATGGCAGGGGCCTTCAAGGGCCAACGTCATGGTGGGAGGGAAAGACCCCCCTATTGGTTTCGAGGGACTAGAGAGTACCCAACAATAACATTTTCAACCTCCCACGGGGCTAGGCGAGAAGAGATGGGAATATCACCCTAAGCTTAAAGCCCCATAAAAGAAAGCGCATTGAACTCCAAGCCAATTTTCCCCTAACCTACAATCCAAGCATGAATTCATTTTCCTTGTAATTTTACTTTTATTAATATTTTATTTTTAGTTAATTTATGATTTTTATGCTATTTTACAATTTAATTACTTCTATGTGGGGTTTTATACATTTGGAATAACAAAATTAAATAAAGAAAATGTAAATAATAAAAATGAAAAAGGCAAATGTTTTGTATTTATTTTAGCAAAATAAACAACTAAAGAAAGATTAACCAAAAGCTAGAAAATTTAATACAATTATGTTAGTTTTAAAGTGATTTAATTAAAAGAAAAGTTTATTAAATAAACATTAGTTTGAAGACTATAAAGGAGTAACATTTTAATGATATAGTAAAGTAAGCAAAAAGAAAAGTTTATACATATTAACAAGCTAATAAATAAAACTTTATACACATGATTCTTTACAAAATAAACATGTTTTGCTTGTCTTCTTTTTTTGTATCTTTAATGTTGTATTAAAATAAGATGAGGAAAACTGAGGATTTTAAAGAAATAACAAAGAGATAGTTCAAAGTGAAAAATAAATTGATCTTCAATTCAAAAGTTTCTCATACAAACTCTTGAATTTTCAAAACCTACAAGTCCCTACGTAGACTAGGGCAAGGTATATGATCTTTAGCCACTCTAGAACAATGTTACAATAGAGAGACCAAGCACGGAAAAGAAAAATAAAGTTGAGGTAGAAATGGAATGGAGCAATGAAGGAGAATCACAAGGAGAAGACCTACATATAGAAACCTATTAGCACCAAATAAAATCGATCTTTAATACAACAAAATAACAAGTAAACATTTACCTTATGAAAGCCAACAAACTCATCCTCGTTTTATCCTTTTCGTTGCTTTGCAAGCCCCCCTGCTGCCAACAATTTCGTCAATCAATGTTGAATATGTAAAAGAAGAATGAAATGAAGCAGACCTCACAACACTCCAAGCATACCTCTCTATAAATTTTCTGCCATAGTTTTCTTTCTCTAAATTTGTTTCTCTAAAATTTTTCCTCATAAAATTTATGTCCCTAATGGTTGTGCACTACTTCCTTTAAATTGTTTGGTAAGTATTTCTCGTATTTAAGGTTGATGTAGTTATAACGGGTTGTAGTAAACCACTTTGTTATCCACAATTTTGGTCATCATGATAATGTTATGATGATGTTATGATGATGGAAAATCAAGCTCTTCACTAAGAATACTTTCCTGAGAAAAGTTACACTTGTCTACTTCCAGAAATCATGTTTTTCAAAGAAGTTCGCAGGCTACCTATTACTTGACTGCGAGAATGCCTGATTCTCACAGGCTACATTAAGCTAGGGTGTGAATGGTTCACACTGTAACAAAGGCCAGGGTGCGAACATCTTCTTAAAGAGGAAAAAGATGAAGTTCTCAAGCCTTCTAGAAGAGAATCTTCGAGAAGAATGAGTTGGCTAACGAATGGTTGTTCAAGTGCTTGCATTCCAGATATCTTGGGATCATTTTCTATCCAAGTAACTAAATTATCTTCTCCTATATATTGAGGAGATTGCTCATGGAAAAAGTTAGAAGCAAGCTAGCAAGAGATTGATTGGAGAATTGTTGGAAGCCTGTATGAAGGATTGATGCTACAACAGATAGAGACAACAGCAAGGTCATCACAAGTAGTTGATTTTCTTCATGCATGAGCAAGTGTGTGTGTCAGAACTAGGAGCCATCGAAAGGGGACCTACGACATCAAGGCTCTGGTTGTAAGTCTCACTTTCAATTAATTCAATACAGTAATATGTCCCTTTCCCATAAAGATGATGTCACTTTATTACATAATTCCTTGATCATATGTATAGACTAGCTATTGAATATATTAATCTTCCTTTACTTCGATTGGTTTGTGTTGTTGTGATCTGAACGGTGCAAGAGCATTGGAGCAAAGCTTGGAACAACAGAGACATAAGGAAAGCGTTCATAAGGTATGTCTACAATCCTTATCTCTTAGTTTATTCAATAGGTTAGATCTAGGGAAAGTGTAGTATTCTGTCCTGTTTTTTTCTAGATCCAGGTGGATCTAGGGAGATCGGTTCGTGCCCGCACTTACGGATTAATCCTGAAAAAAAAATTGGCGACTCCATTGGGGATCATCCCTTTGTCTTCATGGTTTTTTGAATTATCTATGGCCATTTGCTCTATTTGCATTTTTCTCCTGTTTTGTCAGTGTCTGAGTCCTCAGGATATCCTGAGAGACCCCCTGGGTCTATAAGCCAGTTTAAATTTGCTTGTATTTTCAAAATTTTTAGTATCTTCAGGAGTTCTCGCACTGTATCCATTGATAGCCTACGAGAATCAGTCAGGTTCGCATCCTACATATAGGGTCCAGTGCAAACACCTCGCACCTTGCCTTAAGGTGGCCTGCGAGAATCCTATCTTCTCGCACTGTGTAACACGGCTTGCCTGCGAGCAAGATTTTCAAAAATTTTGAAATCAAGTTTTGACTTTTTCAATTGCTCAGAACAGTTGATTTGTGTCTTTTTGGCTTATTGGATCATTGACTTATACATCTCTTGCTGTAGTTTGTTTGCTTGAACATATTTAGGGTTTCTAGGTCTTTCTTGCCTTTGGTAGCTTGACTTTCTTTTCTTGGCTCTGTTTGACATTTTATTTCTCTCTGACTTCTGGAGTTGGATGTGTCTGGTTAGCTGAGAACCAAGGATTGGTAGAGAGTTAAGTGCTTTGTGTTTTCTCTTTTTCTTAGTGGTTCGACAGAACATTTTTTCATTTGCATTGGGAAGAAGCATTGGTTTGGTTTTTGTTTTTACTTTCATTGAAAGAATTGGTTGGGTTGTCATTGTTGGATTCTGGATGATTTGATTTTCTCTTCTCATTAATCAGAGTTCTTCTTGGAAAGTGAACAATAAGTTTTCTTTCAAGATTTTGTTTTTGTCATTTTGAAAACATTGTAAAATCAAATTTTAGAGTTTATTGAAGTATTGGAAAAAGACATTTAGAGGTTGTTAATTGATAAATGATTGTTTGCATAGACATCTGAAAGGAAATTGAGCATTGCATTTGTATTGTAGTATTCAGATTGATTTGGAAAATGTTCTCTCTCTCCCATAACTAGGATTCATGGAATGAAAAAGATTATATTTCATCATTATCCTTGCATTATCTGGGTCAGAGTCACACATCATGGGTTTCACTTCCGTTACCTTTGAGTAATCAACAGCTTTTAAAACATTGTGTAATATTAAAATTGATCTAGTAACTTTTTCTAGGGCTCTTTACACCAACATATTAGCTAGGCTAGTGCTTTGGAGTAGGAAGAGAGACACACTCTCCAAAATCTCAAAAACAAACAATAGTATCTTGAGTTAGGGAGTGTTA
>ML816074.1:0-33312 GCA_009831015.1 Picea engelmannii | reverse complement strand
GGAATGATGGCCCGAAGCTCCCGAAAATCGACGATGAAGGTAGAGGGTAAAATGGAAGTTTTTGAACTCAAATGGTAAAAAGGTAAATGATATGGTAAAATGTGTTATGAATTCATTTTTATTACTTTTTTACTATGTCAAAATAGGGTTTTTTATATTTATTCATTATTTAACCCTAATTACTAATATGAAAAAGAGTAAAATGACTTGCAGGTAACGAATACGGATGCTTATGGACAAAACTTTTACGGTGTGGTGTGATTTTGTTTTCTTTCTTTAGTTTTGACTTAAAACCTCGAGCGCCTTTTGTCCATTCTTGCGCTTGTAAAAAACATAAGAACGTGACCAAGCATTGTTTTATCTCTTTTCCGAGCTCGCTGTGATTACACGAAAAAGGAACCCCCCTGGAGTTATCTTTAAGCTCTTTTCAGACTCTCTAAACATGAAAAGATTGCCGAGCGATCTTGCTATTTTCATGCTCGTTAAAGTATTTGAAGTATGCGTCCTTCGAGCGATAGTTTAACCCTTTTTCGGTCTCATTGGACTATTGTACGAAAAAGGAACTGAGAGAGTTCTCTTTTGAGTGTTTTTCCAAACTCTATAATCTTGAAAAACCTTCGAGTTTACTATCTCTGGACTCGTTAAACAAACATTGACAGACCCGTAATGGGATCGAACCAATCCTTTCTAGGGTTCGTTAAAAATACTCTGAGGGACTCGTCCGAAGGATGAGCTTATATCAACAAGCATATGTGATCCTCTTCAATCTTGTGTAAAAATAAAGAGGTACTTGCCAGAAATGGTGGGGGAAAATTTGGGAAAGGGGTATGTTTCATCTTTGTGTTAATTGGTAGTAAGTGTCGCTCTTGAACATGACACCCCTTATTCATCATCTAAAGCCGGTTTGGGAAATCCATTTGTCTCTCATTCGATTTGCCACAAAATCATTTCCTGTGTCGTCTTTCAGTTAATACTGCCAAATCATTGGTCGTGTCGTTCATATGTTCAAGAGAAGTCTACATAAAACCTATATTGAGTCGGCCATCTACAGTTATCCATTCCTTTCATGTCGGCCTTCCCTGTGTCCAAAGTCCAATTTCTACATGCTCTGTTTCACTTTCAAACTCTGTTACTCATTTCGTGTCATTGATGGGGGATACATCAAGGCCCTCCTGTGACAAGTCTTGTTCCGTCGACATCAACACATTATCTAGGATTAAGACTTAGAAATCATTCAGTACCTTGGAGCTTGCATGCCTCAATGGCAAGTTTCCTCGCTTTTGACAGTGGGTTTACATCATTGACCCCTGATCGAAAGATTTTGTCGATTTTTCGACATCAACTCATTTATTCACAGTCGATGGATTGTACTTTAGTACCTTGGGAGTCATTGACATCAATGGTGATGTCCCTCACACTTGTTAACTGTTACATCAATGATTGGTAATCAAGTGGTTTCTACCATGTTCGACTTTGACACATGTAATCACATGGTTAGATTCGTACTTTGGGCGATAAGGTTGAAGACCCTGGATATTGTCTTAAGTGATCCAGGTTGCAATGGAGTATGTATGATTTATGACACATAGATCCACTGTGTATGTTTCGTGGCTATGTCATCTTGATTAAAAATTTGTCGCATAGATCCACAGTGTATTTAGGTGTCTATGCTCTATTATGACTGCATGGATCCACAGTGTATGATTGGTGGCCATGAACTTTGTTTATGATGTCATCAATCTATGATCTGAGCATGGGAATGCCTACCTCAGAAGGGATACATATGATATTCTATTGATGCTTGGATGTTTGCAGGTTTCCGATTAGATGCGTTCTTGGTTCTTGACGCACACATGCAGCTTACAAAGTCTATTGACTGTCACTGATTCCACTCTCAGACTTTGGGGGGCATTCTGTTATCCACAATTTTGGTCATCGTGATAATGTTATGATGATGTTATGATGATGGAAAATCAAGCTCTTCACTAAGAATACTTTCCTGAGAAAAGTTACACTTGTCTGCTTCCAGAAATCATGTTTTTCAAAGAAGTTTGCAGGCTACCTATTACTTGACTGTGAGAATGCCTGATTCTCGCAGGCTGCATTAAGCTAGGGTGCGAATGGTTCGCACTGTAACAAAGGCCAGGGTGCAAACATCTTCTTAAAGAGGAAAAATATGAAGTTCTCGAGCCTTCTAGAAGAGAATATTCGAGAAGAATGAGTTGGCTAACAAATGGTTGTTCAAGTGCTGGTATTCCAGATATCTTGGGATCATTTTCTATCCAAGTAACTAAATTATCTTCTCCTATATATTGAGGAGATTGCTCATGGAAAAAGTTAGAAGCAAGCTAGAAAGAGATTGATTGGAGAATTGTTGGAAGCCTGTATGAAGGACTGATGCTACAGCAGATAGAGACAACAACAAGGTCATCACAAGTAGTTGATTTTCTTCATGCATGAGAAAGTGTGTGTGTCAGAACTAGGAGCCATCGAAAGGAGACCTACAACATCAAGGCTCAGGTTGTAAGTTTCACTTTCAATTAATTCAACACAGTAATATGTCCCTTTCCCATAAAGATGATGTCACTTTATTACATAATTCCTTGATCATATGTATAGACTAGCTATTGAATATATTAATCTGCCTTTACTTCGATTGGTTTGTGCTGTTGTGATCTGAACGGTGCAAGAGCATTGGAGCAAATCTTGGAACAACAGAGACATAAGGAAAGCGTTCATAAGGTATGTCTACAATCCTTATCTCTTAGTTTATTCAATAGGTTAGATCTAGGGAAAGTGTAGTATTCTGTCCTGTTTTGTTCTAGATATAGGTGGATCTAGGGAGATCGGTTCGTGTCCGCACTTACGGATTAATCCTGAAACACACTTGAACTTCTTTTTTTTTATTTTATAAATAAAAAATAAAAATAAACTCCATCGTGAACGAACTGAAGAAACGGTCTCTGATTTTCTTCAAAATAAAATAAAATTTGATCTAACCATTTGTGCACAGCCACACAATTCTTCAACCTAGATTCTTTGATTCCTCCAAAAGCACCACCTCTTAGAAAAATATTTATGACAGAATCTTCAATCAACTTTATGGATTCTATTTTGTTTTTAGGAGACAGAAGGAATAGCATCGCAACAATAACAACTCTATGCATCAATGAATCTCTCTGGTTTTAGAGAAATAACTCGTTAACCTCCAATAATGATTTATCATGCAACACTCGGTGTGAGTAGTCATTGTCTGAAATACGAATGCAGCAGGGTATTTTATTTCTTCACTATAAACATCAACATAAGAAATTTGAATTGCAAATTTCAGTCAGGTATCGTCTAGACAACTGAGGTTTTCGTAGAATTCGGCATTGATGATTGTCACTGAATAGTAGAATGAAACCGTCATATTCTATATTCGGAGAGAATTATGAGTGCTATGTTATATCAGAAGCTTTATGTGCTTATTTTGCATACAATATCTCCTTGCTCAGAATATATCTTTGTTTCAATAATAATCTCATGTGTGTTTGATTATCCATTCTATAACAGAAGGATGCAGTTTTGTATGGCCTACTAGTCCCGCTAATTCATCGTAAAAGAAACCGTGAGCTAGTGGAAATGACTTGCAAGACTCCACAACCATTTGCAACAATGATAATGCCTCCTTAGAGATTGCTTTCTGAACACTGCCACTAGATGATGGAAAAATAGAGGAAATCTTTGCTTCTCCTAAAGAAACTAACTTAACAGTTCCAATGATGCCCATACGCATGTATCTTGGATCTGGGTTTGAAAAATTCTTACGAACAACCATCAACAACTCATTTGCAATGGATGAGCTACAATAATTTGCTCCATACCAAACTCTTAAAGTAAGTTGTCTGAAAATTCTATATACCTCATGTAGTTATTCATATTGAAATCCTTCCAGATAATACAAAATATGAGTTATATAAGAAGAAACAGTAAAAACCTCTCGAGAATGTTTGTTGTTAGAGAAACCAGAGTGTATAGAGATAAATCCACTTCATATGAAACACCAAACCCAATATGTCTAACCAACAAACATACTATTTCTTGTCGATGATAGTTACCAATAAACTCCTTGAAGACCAGAACATATGCATGGATGCCAAATTTTCGAATGGTCAGTTCCTTGCATGTCAAAAATGACACACTAATTGAAATCAGATCTTGGAAATATACTTGCATTGACTCTCTTCAGGCTTTTATGCATTGACGAAGTAAAATTTCACCAAATAAATCACCACGGTCTTTCTTCTGTATTAATTTCTCTGCAATTTTATGTAGTAGACCACCATTGGCAAAGATAATCATAAGCAATAAAATATCGATTACTTTGTGATCGTATTCACTATCAAAATATTTTATATCCTTCAAAATAGTTTCACAAAGAAGACTTTGAAAATGAAGGCCAGATCTCATAGCCTCCAGAATAAGAGCCTCGGCATTGTCAACACTCAATTTACCTTTCAGCTTCTTGTCTTTGAAAGCTTGAGTGTCAGAAAGTGCAACAAAATACAAGTTTTCATGCATTTTTTCAACGATCCTCACTTAATCTCCTTCTATTTGGACATTATTCATTCATGGCACAAATCAAATTTCATAAAGGGCTCAAAATGACATAGGCCAAAACCTTTATGGGAATATTATTTCTCTATGTATGGAAAAGGTATGTGTATAGAATATTATATAGTGGCTTGAAAACATACGGTATAGTAATCCACATGATGATGAATTCAATACCATTTTCTTGGATAAAGAAGTTTTCATGTGGCATGTCACCCATAATATATAACACTATGTTTTTCAATGACCATTGGTGAGAGCAGAAAAGATGATGGGAACGAAACATGGAAGACTTATTATAAAATATTTTTCTTTTAGAGTCATGAGATAATATTGCATTCATAACCATGAAAAAGGCATAGTATAAGAGTATTTTGGAAAAGAGAAAATGGGGATGTAACATGCCATGACTTTTAATGAAGAGTCAGTATAATAAATATATAATAATATATTTATTTTTGAAAACTTGATATGATATGGAATGAAATATTGAAGGTTATGACTGAAATTATAACAAGGTTAAGAGTGAGGTCAAAAGGGGTAACAGGCCTTTTGAATCATAGGTAGAGAACCATGATAGTTTTTGCAAGAATAGTGTGTCAACAACTTATAATGAACTTTCTTCCATGTGAATGATCATGTAACTTTCTTTGAATGTGTAGCGGTAACTCAGCGGGAACGCGTACAACTTGTGAAAGAAATTATAGAATGAGGGTGGAGCCTGGCAATTCTTTGTCAGCTAAGTACTATTGACAAAAATCATCATAAAAAATTTCCAACCAACAGATGAGTGTCACTTACAGTGGCGTGCAATATTTAAACCATAACTTACAATCCTTGATTCTCTTAAAGAAAGGGGAAGAGAGGGTAGTGATAGGACTGAGGGTGACTCGATGTGGAACAAGAAGAGGTCGATAGGGTTGGGTGGAATAGGTTATACAATAGGGGGAGACTGTTGGACACACCTGCCACACTTAGAGGGGGGGGTGAATGAGTGTGGAGCTCTTTTTCCCAAAACTTCCCTCTTACACAAAACTCATTAGTTAACATTCAACTTTTACTCATAACTCATTGTTGTCATTTATAACCAGTTAGATGTGAACACATATCAACAACATATATCAGAAATATATAATCAATAAGTCATCACCACAAGGAACACAAAGAACACAAGATGTATGTACAATTTTCTTTTTATTATGGACTACAATCCTTGGGGCTTTTCAGTAACAACTGAATAGAGTACAACTCTAAAAGAGCACCATCTCTATAATGCAAGACTCAACTTACATCCTCAGCACCAACTAAGATGAGGCAACAATCCTCAACAGATATCAATCTGCAAAAGGTATGCGACTTGTTAGTAATGTAGCATGTGTGTACGTGCCCTGGCTCACTACAGCCTGCGTATGTACACGACCAGGGTATACAATAGCCTATGTATACCTTATGATATATTAGGGTTTATCCTTCAAGATTAACTCAAATCCTCTGCAACCAATTTATCATTCTCTTATGTCTCTCACTGTCCAAACTGACCACCATCCAGTCACAACTCATCCAAGCTCTCCAATAGTCTACTCATGCTCCACAACCAATCAATATGAATGCTATCTCAATCATGTATAAGAAACTAGTATACAATAGAAATCATTTCACAACTAAATCACAAGAGTACTGCTCACTCCATCAACTAACATAAACCATATCACAACAGCCATACCAAGAATCCCCTAAGCATTCACAACACAAAAAGCAATATTATCCATCAAGACAATAATGTAACCATACCAATGTCTCAGTGACAGATCTGAGCCCATAGAATGCATATCTGGAACCTGCTTCAGTCTTCAATATCTTGTCATCATCTCAACCAAAAATCTTCATTATTTTATCCATTGTACGCTCCCTGTACACAAACAACTCACATATACGCACCCTATACACAGACAACCCGCATACGCACCAGAAAAAGGGTTTTTCTGTAATTCTCAGAATTTCGTCATTATGATCTCAGAGTTGTCAAAAATTCAATGCATCCATGAGATCCTCCTGATATCCTCTCTCGCAGAATATATCCTCAATCATGCCCAAGATATCCACACCAAAATTCTCTCACAAGAAGCTCTCCATCAATACTCCAAAAGATATTCTCACAAAAAGCTCTCCATTGATCCACAAAAAGGATGATATGCAAGAGACCATTGTTATCTTATTTATACTTTCATCCTTTAGGTCACTTAACCCATTTCTAGGTCACTTAACCTATTTTCCTTATTTTAGGGTTAACCACTTTCCATAAATAGAAAGTTCTTCAATACTTTATCATTTAAATATTCCTTCTTGATTTTGTCACCTTACTTTATCATTTAAATAATCTTTCTTGATTTTTTCACTTCTCTTTATTATTTAAATAATCCACCTTGACTTTGACTTCTTTGATCTTGTGGGCTTCAAGCCTTCATATGGGGGTCCTTCAATTTTGTAAGGCCATAACTCTCAAACCGTGAGGAGTTATGTGACATTCCACATACCACCGAAAATGGCATGACAAGCACTATCCATCTAGGATAGTTTCACCAACAACTTCATTGATCTTCATCTCATTATTCCATAATCAAGCATGGGTCCTCCAACCATTCTTCTAGGATAACTCAATCCGCAAAGCGTCTTCCTGTGAGGGATTTCACCATAAGGGGACCACTTTGGAGTTCATCCATTTGTGCACCTTATCAACCATGATAAGACTATAATGATTCATCTTTGCATCAATCCACCACTTCATCATATACATAAAATATGCATCATGTATCAATGACAACTCATTGATCTTCATCATATCAATGACAACTCATTGATCCATCTTGATCTATGCATTCTCATCAAGGAAAATACATATTACATTACATCAATCATCAATCAATCAATATTTTGACATCAATCAATCACTTGACATCAATCAATTACATCAATCGATCAAACCATTGGCATCAATGACAACATGATCCAACAATATCCCCCTTTGGCATTGATGGAAATACCAACATTGATGTCAAAACCAATTACCAATTATTGATGTCAACACCAATTACCAATTATTGATGTCAACACCAATTACCAATTATTGATGTCAACATGCAGATATGGCATGCTCTACATCAATAGTCAATTGACTATCTCTCCCAAATGTGACTATCGCTCCCAATCAATAATCATTAATCACATCAATGTGACTATCTCTCCCCCTTTGACATCAATGGAAAAAGGGCAATTCTCCTCTTGGGGTTGGTCCCCCTATCTGAGTGCCTTTGATCTTCCTCTGAATAATCTCTCCCCTTTTTGAACAAGGTATATCACTTTGATGTAATGTTGAATATACATCAAACATACTCCCCCTGTGACCATTTATCCCCCTGGAATTATGCTTCAATGCTCTTTCTTCAAATATAGGTGTCTTTTCTAGGTATGCATCTGATAAATATCTCCTCCTAGAATCATGGGAATAAGAATGAATCCCCCTATGGGTATGTCTCCCCTATATTCTCTGCAAGATGAATAATGTGCTACCATATAATGATCCTTGAACCTATTCATGCATCAAACTCATGCCATACCAAGCATTATGAAGCAAAATCTATGTCAACAATGAAATAAAGAATCATGAGAAAAATATCAACCAGGTACATCATGTACAAAAATGTGTGCTCATCATGCACAACACCTATGTACACCAACCATGTACATCAACATCATGCAATGTTCCAAACAATATCATCCATGGAATGCATTAATCATATGCCTCTATCAATATGCCAACATGTGCATCTACCAATATGCCAACCATGTGAATCTACCAATATGCCAACCATGTGCATCTAACAACATGCCAAACAATGTATCATATCACTCATGATATGTCTCCATCATGAACCAAGTTCCACAATCATGTATCTCAAACAAATGCAAATTGTTTTGCTAATCAAGTAGTACCAATGGTGTAGTATCATCAAGCATCAATTATAGATCAAGCTATGAATCATCAATTGTGTACAACATGATCACCTCATAAACTCACCAACCACATTTCCCAATGTGTAGCCCATCCATATGCTAAATGCATGCATCAATAGTTTCAACAAGTAAGCTTCCAATACATCATCAAGATATATCACATAACCAAGGTGTCATAACTTCACTTTCATAAACAACAATGTTCTTCAACAAAAAATGCATCAATCCATACTCATGGGTTAGTGCCATGCACCCAAGATTTTATTTTACATCATCACCTTACATAATCCAATATAGAATCATGAAAACCTGCAGCAAACAGTGTCAGAACCTACAATAAACCATGTCATACCCTGCATCACAGAGTTATATCATCACATAAAGTTGCAACCCATGTGCTTAGCCTTTTTCCCAAGGCCTTTTCACATATATGTGGCCTATTGAACAGACATCTCACGTATGTACATGAACTATACAAGGTCAACCTACATATGTACATGACTGATACCATTGTCACCCATGTATGCCTCAGTAGATGACACATTTGAGATTCCCTTGAGTCTTTCATTCTGTTCTGGCTGCTTTAACTTCTTTACCCACTTCTATAGATGTCCCTGCTCCTCAGAACTTGAGCTTTGAGCATCCATATTTTCAAATATGTCTCCCTTCCTTAATTCATTCCTTCTTCTAGCCATGCTATTTGAAGTCCTCGTCATGGACTTTCTTCTTATGTTCCAGCACTCCTGGGATTTGTGGCCAAATCCACTACAGTTGTAGCATCTCATGGTGTTACAGTGAACAACAATATGTCCTACTTGATCACATCTCAAACACATTATGGTGTTATAGAATCTTCCATTATATCTCCTTTCATAAGATCTACATTCAAAATCTTTGTGACCATATCCATTACATGAATAATAATGCCCATGAAAAATACTTTCATACCTTTGCTTTGGTGTCCCAAAGATAGCTTCTTGATGTCTTCCTTGCTTTTTTCTTTTGAAATTTTATTTTCCTTGTGTAGATGGTTGATTTTCAACATTGTCTTCCTTCTTTGATGCAATTACCTCATGCTTCTTTGAGGTTCTTTCTTCAGCATGTATATCTTCTCCTTTGTATCCAAGCCCGCGTACGCATCAAAAAATAGGGTTTTTCTGTAATTCCGAGAATTTCTCCGTTATGATCTCAGACTTGCCAAAAATTCAATGCATCCATGAGATCCTCCCAATATTCTCTCTCTCAGAATATATATCCAATCATGCTCGAGAGATCCACACCAAAATTCTCTCACAAGAATCTCTCCATCAATACTCCAAAAGATACTCTCACAAAAAGTTCTCCATTGATCCACAAAAAGGATGATATGCAAGAGACCATTGTTATCTTATTTATACTTCCATACTTTAGGTCACTTAACCCATTTCTAGGTCACTTAACCTATTTTCCTTATTTTAGGGTTAACCACTTTCCATAAATAGAAATTTCTTCAATACTTTATCATTTAAATATTCCTTCTTGGTTTTGTCACCTTACTTTATCATTTAAATAATCTTTCTTGATTTTGTCACTTCTCTTTATTATTTAAATAATCCACCTTGACTTTGTCACTTTGATTTATCATTTAAATAATGATTTCTTATTTTAAATCACTTTGACTTATTTGACCTTGTGGGCTTCAAGCCTTCATATGGGGGTCCTTCAATTTTGTAAAGCCACAACTCTCAAATCGTAAGGAGTTATGTGACATTCCACATACCACTAGAAATGGCATGAAAAGAACTATCCATCTAGGATAGTTTCACCAACAACTTCATTGATCTTCATCTCATTATTCCATAATAAAACATGGGTCCTCCAACCATTCTTCTAGAATATCTCAATCCGCAAAGCGTCTTCCCGTGAGGGCTTTCACCATAAGGAGACCACTTTGGAGTTCATCCATTTGTGCACCTTATCAACCATGATAAGACTATAATAATTCATCTTTGTATCAATCCATCACTACATCATATACATCAACTATGCATCATGTATCAATGACAACTCATTGATCTTCATCATATCAATGAAAACTCATTGATCCATCTTCATATATGCATTCTCATCAAGGACAATACATATTACATTACATCAATCATCAATCAATCAATCTTTTGACATCAATCAATCACTTGAAATCAATCAAGGACATCAATCAATCAAACCATTGGCATCAATGACAACATGATCCAACAATCTCCCCCTTTGGCATTGATTGCAATACCAACATTGATGTCAACACCAATTACCAATTATTGATGTCAACATGTAGATAAGGCATGCTCTACATCAATATTCAATGTGACTATCTCTCCCAATCAATAATCATTAATCACATCAATGTGACTATCTCTCCCCCTTTGACATCAATGGAAAAGGGTCATTCTCCTCTTGGGGTTTCTCCCCTTGCTTGAACTTTCCTTGGGGCTGCTCCCCCTATCTGAGTGCCTTTGATCTTCCTCTGAACAATCTCCCCCCTTTTTGAACAAGTGATATCACTCTGATGTAATGTTGAAGATACATCAAACATACTCACCCTGTGACCATTGTTCCCCCTAGAATTATGCTTTTGTACTCTTTCTTCAAATATAAGGCTCTTTTCTAGGTATGCATCTGATAAATATCTCCTCCTACAATCATGGGAAGAAGAATGACTCCCCCTATGGGTATGTCTCCCATATATTCTATGCAAGATGAACAATGTGCTACCATATAATGATCTGTTAGGGTCCTAACCCGCACATAGGTAGATTAATATAATCGGATGTAATAAAGGTCAATATTAATAAGGCCTTTCAATAAAATAGAATAAGGCGGATGTAAGAAGACCTAATAGAAGCTTTCGCTTCTAGAAGGATCTTCCTCTAGATGCTTCTCTTGATAGACATATTTAGTATAAATAAGGGTTGAGGGTATGAAAACCCTATCTTGCAAATTATTGTAACAAAGTGTTTCTCGATTGGAGGTTGCCCCCTCGAAGAGGCCTGTGAACATTGTTTTCTGAATCAAAGTGTTATTTATGTTGTTATTATATCATTTATGTGTTATTGTGGAGATTATGCTAGATATATTACTATTATTCTTCCATTTCTATCATTTTATTTCTGTTCTGCATATTTATTAGATCTGGTATCTTGCAAGTGGTATCAGAGCACTTTCCTTGGTAGAAATTATGGGAATTTTGTTTTCAGGATAGAGACATATTCCGGTGTCTTTAAACCACAGAGATCTGTCGTTACACGCATAAACCCACGGTTGAGGGATTCATACATGAAGGAAATACAAGTGGTTCTTAAGTGCACATCTGTTGGCCACCCTTGTAACGCCTGTTGGTACCCCTTCAAGTGGTATCACATCAGACAACACCTGTGTATAGATCAACCTAGATTTCTTGAAGCCCTCTTTAGATAAACCTATCGGTCGTCGGACTGCTATAGTGTTATCGAGAACAACACTCGGGAAGATACTCTCTAGTACCTGGGTAGTCTTGTAGTACGACTAAGGGTACGGTCTATCCTCCTTAGTTAGTGCCCTGAGATATTGGGTCGATTACTACTGTTGGACCCCGTACGTATATCAAAGAGCTATAGCACAGGGAAAACCCTTGTCTGTAGAACCCTTGAATACCTAACCCTTGGGGGACAGAAACATAAACAAATTAAAAACAGACCAAATCTATTGCCACGCAACTGTATTCGGGTTGCCAAGTAAATACACATCTCTTTCTGGTTAAGCATTTGGGGATTTCATCACTGCAGTAGTCTTCAGAACAGAGTATAACTCCATAGTATTCTGAAAAAAAATTCACCATTATTTGAGACCTATTCCATTGTATTCATCTCTCCTCCCTTATCAAATTCATCCATATCATTTTTCTACAAAATTTTTAACCCCGCCTGCTCCTTTTCAGTTCACCCATCCTCATGGCCCATACCCATAGCCAAGACCTAGAAGCTCGCTTCAACACCATGCAATATGGTTTCCTAGAAACCCAAAAAGAAGTGAAATAACTCAGTACTACTGTTTCCTCCATTGATTCGTCCATCCATGCTACCATAAATACAACCATGTAGTCTTCAATGGAGGAAGTCAAACAAGAACTGACCACCCAGCTTGAATCTTTCTTTGCATCACTCTGCACCAAACTGAAGATTCCTACAGATGACCATTTCTCTGAAGCAACTCCAAAGAAAGAAGGCGAAACTTCCTCCCATTCCCATACCTTTCAATCCCATCACTTTCAACGTGGAAGTGACCAAATTTGATGGCTCGGACCCCACTGGTTGGGTAACCCAAATGGAACATTATTTCTCCTTATATGGCATTACAGATGACTTGGACAAACTCTAGTATGGTGTTCTCCATCTAGATCAAGAACGTTGGCAATGGTGGCAATGGAGAAAAACTTCTCGTCAAGGGTATATTGCTTGGACCCAATTTGTGACTAATCTTTATGAAGGCTTTGACATGGACACCAACCATTTGGGTCGCTTGACAAAGTTGAAACAATCTGAAACAGTAGAAGACTTCATATCTGCCTTTGAACGCCTGGCTTTTCAAACAGAGGGCATGACTGATGCTTTCTTTCGAGAGTGTTTTATTAGTGGCCTCAAGAAGGCGATTAGGGCCCATGTCCCCATGGATCGACCCTTGACTTGGGTGGAGGCTACTAAAAGAGCTAAAGAATCACAACAGGTTGTATCATCTCAAAACCGAAAACCCTCCTTTATCGCTCGCCCTAAACTCGTCACTTCCACTACTCCCTCCGCCCCATTAAAAATCCAAAAATTGACCAGGGATGAAATGGATGAACGCCAACTCAAAGGCCTTTGTTATAATTGTGATGAAAAATATTTCCCGAGCCGCAAGTGTAAGGAACAAAATATTTTTATGGCCATCTCTGAGGACATTTCAGAAGAGGATGTTGAAACTCCCCTTGTGTCTGAGTCACCTGAAATCACTGACATAACCCCTCTCTCAGACCCTCCCAAAGTAGAACCCCTCATTTCCCTCAATGCTCTCACTGGCTTTTCCGCTCCCCAAACCCTTAAGTTAATCGGTTACATCAAGCATAGGAAGGTCATCATTCTGGTTGATAGTGGAAGCACCCATAATTTT
This sequence comes from Picea engelmannii, assembly GCA_009831015.1. Classification (NCBI taxonomy): domain Eukaryota; kingdom Viridiplantae; phylum Streptophyta; class Pinopsida; order Pinales; family Pinaceae; genus Picea; species Picea engelmannii. The sequence continues at coordinate 19,545 of ML816074.1, read as the reverse complement.
ATTCATCACCGCATTGCCCAAGAAACTCATTGCTACATCCATGTTGTCAACAATTTCCAAATCATGATTGCCAATGGTGGTTCCATAAAATGTGGAGGGTGCTGTGAAAATGTGCGTCTCCAAATCAGTGACTACCACCTAAAATCCCATATGTTTGCTATCAACATGGGTGGTTGTGACATTGTGTTGGGTGCAGACTGGCTAAGAACTTTGGGTCCCATTCTCATGGATTTTAAGGCATTAAACATGCAATTCGACCAGGAAGGCCACCAATATAAATTCCAAGGCATCATTGCTAGTTCACCTGAGGTCATTAGTTCCCATTGCATGGAAAATCTGCTCAGAAAAGGTCATTCTGGTGTCATTGCCCAACTCCATGCCATTCAAGCAACCGAAACACCCCCGGTTCCGCATGACCTCCAAGCTCTCCTTTATAAACATCAAATGGTATTTTCCACTCCCCAAGGCCTCCCTCCTTCCCATGATGTTCATGATCATTCCATTCCCCTTGTACCCGGAAGCCTTCCTCCCAATATTTGTCCATATCACCACCCCTTCTCACAAAAAAATGAAATTGATAAAATGGTCCAGGAACTCCTTAATGCAGGCGTTATCCACCCTAGTACGAGCCCTTACTCTTCTCCTATAGTCATGGTCCTGAAGAAAGAAGGTTCTTGGAGAATGTGTCCTGACTTTCGTGCCCTCAACAAACTGACCATTAAAGAGAAATTTCCCATTCCTGTCATTGATGACCTCCTGGATGAATTGAGTGGCACCCATTTCTTTACGAAACTTGATCTTCGCTCGGGCTATCACTAGATGTGTATGAAAGAGGAAGACATTCCCAAGATGACCTTTCACACTCATGAGGGCCACTATGAGTTTTTGGTCATGCCCTTTGGCTTGTGTAATGCCCCCTCCACCTTCCAAAGCCTCATGAATCATGTCTTCCGTCCCTTTCTCCATAATTTTGTCTTAGTTTTATTTGATGATATCCTCATCTATAGAAAAACCTGGACCGACCATCTTACTCATGTGGATCAAGTTCTCCATCTCTCCCAGCACCAAATTTTCCTAAAATAGTCTAAATGTGCTTTTGGTGCCTCAAAAGTAGAATACTTGGGTCATCTAGTTGGAAAGGATGGCGTCAAGGTGGATCCGAAAAAGATTGAAGCTATGCAATATTGGCCGCACCCAAAGACTCTCAAAAGCTTGCGTGGATTTCTGGGCTTAACAGGGTATTATCGCAAGTTTTTTAATAACTAGGGAAAGATTGCAGCCCCTCTCACTGCTCTCCTAAAAAAGAACTCCTTCACTTGGACTCCAACAGCTGCTCAAGCTTTTCAAACCTTGAAGACGACCATGTGCACCACTCCGGTTCTGGCCCTTCCTGATTTCACAAAGACCTTTGTGTTGGAATGTGATGCCTCAGGGAAAGGAATCAACATTGTCCTTATGCAAGAGGGTCGACCTTTGGCCTTCACCAGCAAGCAATTGTCTGAAAGGAATCTGGGCAAACCCATTTATGAAAAGGAAATGTTGGCTATTCTGCATGTCGTTGAGCTGTGGCACCCTTATCTCTTGGGGAAACACTTCCAAATCAAGACCGACCATCAAAGACTCAAGTACTTTCTGGAACAACACATTTCCTCCCAGGAGCAACAAAAATGGGTGACTAAGCTCTTTTGTTATGATTATGAGATCATTTACAAGAAGGGAAAAGACAATGTAGTGGCAGATGCACTGTCCCAAAAATATGAAGAAGAAGGATCCCTTTTTTCTCTTTCCTTCACTGTACCTGATTGGCTCCAAGCTGTGCTCCAGGAATGGCTTCGAGATCCAAAAAGTTCGCATCTGATCCAGCAATTGCAGACCAAGGCTCCGGCTCCCCCAGGGTACTCTTGGCTCCAGGATGAGCTTAGATACAAAGGTCGTTTGTACTTAAGTAAACAATCAAATCTTAAATCCATGGTACTTTCTGAGCTTCATGCTACACCCACAGTAGGGCACTCAGGGTTCACCAAAACGTATGACAGAGTCAAACATTCTTTTTTCTGGGATGGTATGAAATAGGACATCCGTAATTTTGTAGCTGAATGTGAGGTGTGTCAATGCTACAAGGGAGAAACAGTCAAATCTCCGGGAACACTACAATCGCTTCTGATTCCACCGGCTATTTGGAAGGATATCTCTATGGATTTTATTACCGACTTACCCAAATCAAGAAATAAATCAGTCATAATGGTGGTTGTGGATCGCCTTTCCAAGTATTCTCATTTCTGCGCTCTTCAACACCCATTTAATGCATCCACGGTGGCTCAACTTTTCATGGACCAAGTCTTCAAGCTTCATGGCATGCCACACTCTATTGTTTCTGATCGTGACCCAACCTTCACAAGCAATTTTTGGCAAGAACTTTTTAAGCTCCAAGGAACCAATTGCATCTCAGCACAGCTTATCATCCCCAGACTGATGGTCAAATGGAAATTGTCAACAAGTGTTTGGAAACATATCTGAGGTGTTTTTCTTCTGAAAAACAACATCAGTGGGCTCAATGGCTACCCCTAGCCGAATGGTGGTACAACACTTCCTACCATACAACTACTCGCATGACTCCTTTTGAAGCGGTATATGGATAGAAGCCACCTTCAGTTCTCTCATACTTATCAGGTACCTCGAAGGTCCAGGCGGTTGACCAAACACTTATAGTTTGAGAGGATATTCTTCGTACCCTTGAAGAGAACTTGGTCATGGCACAAAATTGCATGAAGCAACAAGCAGATCAAGGTTGCTTTGAATGTCAATTTGCAGAAGGGGATCAGGTGTTTTTGTGACTGCAACCATACAAGAAAACTTCCCTCAAGGCCGAGCATTGTCAGAAGCTAGCACCCAAATTTTATGGTCCTTATACAGTTCCCAAGCATGTGGGACAAGTCGCATATCAGTTAGCTCTGCCCAATCAGTTGAAGCTACATCCAGTTTTCTATGTTTCATGCTTAAAGAAGGTGATTGGAACTAGGTGCCAAATTCAAACCAACCTTCCAAATTTAGCTGAAGAAGGATCCATTTGGCTACAACCAGAAACAGTTTTGGACCACCGTGAGCATTGCCTGTGTCAGAGAACCATCAAGGAAGTGCTAGTCCAGTGGAAACATACAAATCCAGCAGACGCCACTTGGGAACCAACTTCCATTCTACAACAGTTTCCTCATCTCAAGCCTTGAGGACAAGGTTGTTTTTAAGGGGGCATACATGTTAGGGTCCTAACCTGCACATAGGTAGATTAATATATTCGGATGTAATAAAGGTCAATATTAATAAGGCCTTTCAATAAAATAGAATAAGGCAGATGTAAGAAGACCTAATAGAAGATTCCACTTCTAGAAGGATCTTCCTCTAGATGCTTCTCTTGATAGACATATTTAGTATAAATAAGGGTCGAGGGTATGAAAACCCTATCTTTGAGATTATTGTAACAGAGCGTTGCTCGATTGGAGGTTTCCCCCTCGAAGAGGCCTGTGAACATTTCTTTCTGAATCAAAGTGTTATTTATGTTGTTGTTCTTATATCATTTATGTGTTATTGTGGAGATTATGATGGATATATTACTGTTATTCTGCCATTTCTAGCATTTTATTTTTGTTCTGCATATTTATTATATCTAGTATCTTGCATGATCCTTGGACCTGTTCATGCATCAAACTCATGCCATACCAAGCATCATGAAGCAAAATCTATGTCAACAGTGAAATAAAGAATCATGAGAAAAATATCAACCAGGTACATCATGTACAAAAATGTGTTCTCATCATGCACAACACCTATGTACATCAACCATGTACATCAACATCATGCAATGTGCCAAAAGATATCATTCATGGAATGTATCAATCATATGCCTCTATCAATATGCCAACATGTGCATCTACCAATATTCCAACCATGTGCATCCACCAATATTCCAACCATGTGCATCTAACAACATGCCAAACAATGTATCATATCACTCATGATATCTCTCCATCATGAACCAAGTGCCACAATCATGTATCTCAAACAAATTCCAATTGTTGTGCTAATCAAGTAGTACCAATGGTGTAGTATCATCAAGCATATGCCATCTATGAGTGTACCAAACATGTATTAATTATATATCAAGCTATGAATCATCAATGATGTACAACATGATCACCTCATAAACTCACGAACCACATTTCCCAATGTGTAGCCCATCCATATGCTAAATGCATGCATCAAGATTTCCAGCAAGTAAGATTCCAATACATCATCAAGATATATCACATAACCAATGTGTCATAACTTCACTGTCATAACCACCATTGTTCTTCAACATAAAATGCATCAATCCATACTCATGGGTTAGTGCCATGCACCCAATATTTTATTTTACATCATAACCTTACATAATCCAATATAGAATCATGAAAACTTGCAGCAAATAGTGTCAGAACCTGTAATAAACCTTGTTAGACCCTACATCACAGAGTTATATCATCACATCAAGCTGCAACCCATGTGCATAACATTTTTCCCAACGCCTTTTCACATATACACAGCCTACTGCATAGATAGCTCACGTATGTATGCGACCTATACAAGTTCAGCCTGCATATGTACGTGACTGATACCACTGTCACTCATGTATGCCTCAGTATATGACACATTTGAGCTTCCCTTGAGTCTTTCATTCTGTTCTGGCTGCTTTGACTTCTTTACCCACTTATGTAGATGTCCCTTCTCCTTAGAAATTGAGCTATGAGCATCCATCTTTTCAAATATGTCTTCCTTCCTTACTTCATTCCTTCTTCTAGCCATGCTATTTGAAGTCCTCATCATGGAATTTCTTCTTGTGTTATATCACTCCTGGGATTTGTGGCTAAATCCACTACAGTTGTATCATCTCATAGTGTTACAGTGAACAACAGTATATCCTACTTGATCACATCTTCAACACCTTATGGTGTTATAGAATCTTCCATTATATCTCCCTTCATAATATCTACATTCAAAATCTTTGTGACCATATTCATTACATGAATAACAATTCCTATGAAAAATACTTTCATACCTTTGCTTTGGTGTCCCAAAGATAGATTCTTGATATCTTCCTTGCTTTGTTCTTTTGAAATTTTATTTTCCTTGTGTAGATGGTTGCTTTGCAACATTGTCTTCCTTATTTTATGGAATTACCTCATGCTTCTTTGAGGTGCTTTCTTTAGCATGTGTATCTTCTCCTTTGTATCCAAGTCCTGATTTATCACATGGTGATCTTTGACTTTCCAAGATTTCATCCAAGATTCTTGAGCTATTCAATAATTTATTTGACTTCTCTACCTTCTTTCTAAGGTCAACAACTTCATCTTCTAACTTATGATATGACTCTTCCTTCTCATTTATTTGATCCTTCAATAGTTCTTCTACCCTTTTGGCTTCTTCAATTTGGGTCTTGAGATGAATAATAGTTTCAAAACTTTTTCTACTCTCATCATATACCTTCATATCTTCTTTTTCATTATTTAGTCTTGTGATCTCTTCTTCCTTTTATTATAATTTGGTCTTATTGCTCTATTCTTGTTCTTTGAGCATTCCCTTTAACTTCAAGATGTGCCTTTTATTCCTCCTAAGAAACTTCTTAGTGTTGTATGAAAGATAGTTATAGTCTATATAATAATGATCACTGCTATATATATAAACCCTCTTCAACTTCTTTTTGAAGTTCTAATAGATATTCTTCTGTTCTTTTCATAGGATAACTACCATCAAACTTCACACAAAATGTTTCTAGATATTCTTCTTCACTTGAGTAGAAACATTCAACATCATCATATTTTGAATCATTGTAATCAAGAGGCTTTGAATATTTTTTACCTTCATTTGAATTACTTTCAAGATCTTCCTTTTTGCCAACATTATCACATGATTCTTTTCTTTCCTTTGTGCTATCATTATCACTTGATTCTTTGCCTTCATTTGAAATGTTTTTAAGATCACATTTAGAAATAATGCATTCAAGAGTCTTTGGATATTCTTTACCTTTAATGATCTTGATGGAGTGGTATTCATCATCTTCTTCCTTGTTTTTATATGTCTCCTTTAGCTTTAGCCATAGATCCTTGGTGGAAGTGCATTGTCCCATGCTCTCTTTGATAGGGTTTGAGAGTCCACTAAGAATGGTCTTGAGAGAGAATGCATCATTTTTCTTTCCTTCCCTTTGAGCTGAAAACTTTGACTTGTTCTTCAATGGAACAGATCCACCAATGGTTGTCTTTCAAATAGTTTCTCCCATTGTCTTCAAATACACTTTCATCTATATTCTCCAAGTAGAATAGTTTTCCTCATCAAGGATTGGTATTTCATCATCCATTTGTGTGTCTATGGATCTCCTTCAAGCTTGTTAAGGCTTGTAGTGAAGGCTCGCTCTGATACCAATTGTTGGACACACCTAACACACTTAGAGGGGGGGTGAATGAGTGTGGGGCTCTTTTTCCCAAAACTTCCCTCTTACACAAAACTCATTAGTTAACATTCAACTTTTACTCATAACTCATTTCTTTCATTTATAACCAGTTAGATGTGAACACACATCAGCAACATATATCAACAATATACCATCAATAATTCATCACCACAAGGAACACAAAGAACACAAGATGTATGTACAAATTTTTTTTTATTATGGACTACAATCCTTGGGGGTTTTCAGCAACAACTGAATAGATTACAACTCTACAAGAGCACCAACTCTATAATGCAAGACTCAACTTACATCCTCAATACCAACTGAGATGAGGCAACAATCCTCAACAGATATCAATATGCAACAGGTACGTGACCTGTCAGTAGTGCAGCCCATGTGTGTACGCGCCCTACCCCACTACAGCCCGCGTATGTACGTGGACAGGGTATACAACAGCCTACATATACCTTCTGAGCTATTAGGGTTTATCCTTCAATATTAACTCATATCCTATGCAACCAATTTATCATTCTTTTATGTCTCTCACTGTCCAAACTAACCACCAGCCAGTCACAACTCATCCAAGCTCTCCAATAGTCTACTCATGCTCCACAACCAATCAATATGAATGATATCTCAGTCATGTATAAGAAACTAGTATACCATAGAAATCATTTCAAAACTGAATCAAAAGAGTACTTCTCACTCCATCAACCAACATAAACCATATCACAACAGCCATACCAAGAATTCCCTAAGCATTCACAACACAACAAACAATGTTATCCATCAAGACAATAATGTAACCATACCAGTGTCTCAGTGACAGATCTAAGCCCATAAAATGAAGATCTGGAACATGCTTCATTCTTCAACAGCTTGTCATAATCTCAACTACAAATCTCCGTGATTTTATCCACTATACGCTCCTTGTACACAAACAGCTCGTGTATAGGCACCCTATACACAGACATCCTGCATACGCACCAGAAAATAGGGTTTTTTCTGTAATTCCGAGAATTTCACCGTTATGATCTCAGACTTGCCAAAAATTTAATGCATCCATGAGATCCTCCCAGTATCCTCTCTCTCATAATATATCGTCAATCATGCTCAAGAGATCCACACCAAAATTCTCTCACAAGAAACTCTCACAAGAATCTCTCCAGCAATACTCCAAAATATATTCTCACAAAAATCTCTCCATTGATACACAAAAAGGATGATCTGCAAGAGACCATTGCTATATTATTTATACTTTCGTCATTTAGGTCACTTACCCCATTTCTAGGTCACTTAACCTATTTTCCTTATTTTAGGGTTAACCACTTTCCATAAATAGAAAGTTCTTCAATACTTTATCATTTAAATATTCCTTCTTGATTTTGTCACCTTACTTTATCATTTAAATAATCTTTCTTGATTTTGTCACTTCTCTTTATTATTTAAATAATCCAACTTGACTTTGTCACTTTACTTTATCATTTAAATAATGATTTCTTCTTTTAAAGCACTTTGACTTCTTTGACCTTGTGGACTTCAAGCCTTCATATGGGGGTCCTTCAATTTTGTAAGGCCATAACTCTCAAACCGTGAGAATTTATGTGACTTTCCACATACCACCGAAAATGGAATGACAAGCACTATCCATCTAGGATAGTTTCACCAACAACTTCATTGATCTTCATCTCATTATTCCATAATCAAACATGGGTCCTCCAACCATTCTTCTAGGATATCTCAATCTGCAAAGCGTCTTCCCATGAGGGATTTCATCATAAGGGGGCCACTTTGGAGTTCATCCATTTGTGCACCTTATCAACCATGATAAGAATATAATGATTCATCTTTGCATCAATCCACCACTTCATCATATACATCAACTATGCATCATGTATCAATGACAACTCATTGATCTTCATCATATCAATGACAACTCATTGATCCATCTTCATCTATGCATTCTCATCAAGGACAATACATATTACATTACATCAATCATTAATCAATCAATCTTTTGACATCAATCAATCACTTGAAATCAATCAATGACATCAATTAATCAAACCATTGGCATCAATGACAACATGATCCAACAGAGACACAATGGAGGTCAAGGGATTCATGGATCGGAACTTCGTGGAATAACTCGTGGAAAATTGTAATTATGAGGGGGTTTGGTCCTTTTGTATAACCCGAAGGGATGACTCTTTAGATCTTGAAAAAATTATTACAAGGCTAGAAAACTGTCATGGATGTGTGTTGAGGGAAAGACCCAAGGTTATCATTGAGCATCCACAACGTGTATGTTGGAGGCATATCAAAATTAAGGGTACGGAGAAAGGGAAAGAAGGAATATTGGGATGGGACTAACGAACGTGACGAGTGAGGATGTCTCGCGTAGGAAGTGCATGGTATACAAGCAAGGGATTATGACAAAGGAAGGCAACTTGATTCACATGCAAGTCTATTGTCCACCAAAACACACTTGGTCAATTAGTTAAAAATATACATATAGCCTGCCTTTTAATATCACCAGCCATTGCTCCATCACTTCTTACCATCTAAAGGAAAAATAAAAATAAAATAAATCAAAAGAAATAAAAGAGAGAAAATAAACAGAGTAATTGCGAAATCAACCCAAAACTAATCTAGCCCTTCCTGAAAATTTTGTTATTATTATTATTTTATTTTTTTGTTTATTTTTGTACAGAGGAAAAGTTATCTTGGACTTAGGTCAGATGAAATTTAGTGTAAAGGAATGTGTCACCTACTTTTCATGTGAATCTTATGAGTTTGACAATTTTTTGCGTGGAGGGACTGCCAACATGCCAACCAATAGATGTGTGCAGTGTGGAGAAATGATTAATCAATAGACAAAAGAATCGATCACCAATCTCCAAGACATACCAACCAACAGATGCTTTGCCAGTAATGATGAAGGTATCAATTGAATTAGACTTAGGGTTTAGGGTTTATACCTTAAAGGGATGATCCATGAAATCAGCAAACACATTAGAATCATATCTATGGACCTTTCTATCAAGAATAGGGTCATCATGATGGAAAGAAGATTCATAACATGGATTAAAAAACATAGGAATGTCCCTACAATAATCACTATCATCGAAATAAAAAGTTTACTTAGAAGGGACATGCTCGATGATGTCAATTTGTTTAGCCTATTTTGATTGAAACAAAGGATTAGAAAAAAATTTATACAAATTAAGATCTTGATTGAACTCATAGATATCTTCAAAAAAGGATTTCTCGCATGAATCATTAAAGTCATGCTAGTCCTCATAAATTTGTGTTGACCACTCACTAACATCATCATCGAATACAAATGTATCATCAATTGGTTTGACATAGTTAGAATTGATTTCTTCATTTGCATAATCAAAATTTCCATCGTATAGATGAGGATAAGAAGATTGAGATGACAGATGATCTTGGGATTGAGAAGTGGATTGATCATTAAGAATCATGATATAATCATAATCAAGCTCTTGACTACAAGTAGTAGATTCATTATAATTAGGCCCTAGGGGAGAGGGTTCCCAAGATATACTCCCAACATGATTTAAAGATTGAGACTCAAGAAAGAACATGTGATCTTGTAACCTCTTTATGATGGGGATCAAAGAAGACAAATCCTTGTGTGAATCATGAATACCAAAGGAGTAACCTGTTCTATAGATTTTTTCTTCGAAATTGAGGCAAGTCGATAGAGATAGCTCTAGGTTTTGAACATTATTTTATTCCAACCGCCATCGATAAAGAGGAGGTAAAAGTTTGTAGTAATGCAACAGGGAAGCCAAGTTGGTAGGGCGAAAGGGAGTAGGAATTGAATTATATAACTTGATAAAAATAATATTAAAAGTAAGAATTCTCTCATTATCCTTCATGCATAATTGGTTAAATGTCTTAAGATGCTCGTAAGGACTATCTAAATTCCCAAAGGTAGAAGTAAACCAGTAAGAAAGTTCAAACCAGGTAGAGATGCATGCATCAAGAAGGTTGGAAAATAAAGAGGCGGCATCTCCCTGAAGTGAATTCATGAACAAAATCATGCAACTATCATTATTATTTATTCTGAGAATGGTGCAAGCATTTGAAAATGCATGAAGATGTTCAATCACCATAAAAGTTCCATCGCCATGAAAGAGAGGCAAATGATTCTTGAATTTGTGAGGTAAAGTATTAACCGGGTGAGCGAACTTCAAGGGAATGGGCACAAACCAAGGGGAATTGTTTAGGTCTTCTAAAAACTCAAACAGCCCTTTCTTGCGAATTACCTTCCTAGGGTTAGTAGCTGAAACCACAGGGTTACAACCACCAAATAGGCTTCCAATCAGTTAAGACATTGAGGTCTAGGAAAAAAAAATAAAAATTGAAATAATTAAAACAAAACTAGGAACGAACCATTGAATGGTCATCCCCAGTATGGTCGCCAAAAATATGTTTACTTCAAGAGACTAGGGAGTCCACAACACTAACATTTTCAACCTCCCGCTGGGCTAGGCGAGAAGAGACGGGAATATCACCCTAGGCTTAAAGCCCCATACAAGAAAGTACATTGAACTCCAAGCCAATTTTCCCCTAACCTACAATCCAAGCATGAATTTCTTTGCCTTGTAATTTTACTTTTATTAATATTTGATTTTTATTTAATTTATTATTTTTATGCTATTTTACAATTTAATTACTTCTATGTGGGGTTTTATACATTTGGAGTAACACAATTAAATAATAAAAATGAAAAAGGAAAATGCTTTGTATTTATTTTAGCAAAACAAATAACTAAAGCAAGATCCAAAAGCTATAAAAGTTAATACAATTATGTTAGTTTTTAAAGTGATTTAATTAAAAGAAAAGTTTATTAAATAAACATTAGTTTGAAGACTATAAAGGAGTAACATTTTAATGATATAATATTTTTTCATATTTTCCTTTAGAAATTATGATGTAAATAAAAATAAATAAATAAATGAAAATAGTAAAGTAAGCAAAAAGAAAAGTTTATACATATTAACAAGCTAATAAATAGTCCGCAGGGGTGTAGACCGACTGGCAAGTGCCATGTAAATGGAAGGAAATATATAAAAAGAGGTCTCAAGGTCGATTCTCACCCCGATTTACTTGGAGGGCATGCTTGCAGGTTGTGCGTTCTCCCTAGGGGTTATAAGGCAGCCAATAGGATTCAACCCTGTGTCACCCAAGTATGATACTGTCGTTGTTACCGATTCCCCTAGTACAAAAATAAAAACAATCTAATAAATAAAACTTTATACACATGATTCTTTACAAAATAAACATATTTTGTTTGTCTTTTTTTTTTTTTTAATGTTGTATTAAAAGAAGATGAGGATAATTGAGGATTTTAAAGAAATAACAAAGAGATAGTTGTTGACGTCTAAAGACTAGAGAGTCTCCAACATCAACATTTTCAACCTTTCATGGGGCTAGACGAGAAGAGACGGGAATGTTACCCTAGGCGTAAAGCCCCAGACAAAAATGTGCATTGAACTCTAGGCCAATTTTCCCCTAACCTATAGTCCAAGCATGAATTCCTTTGTCTTATAATTTTACTTTTAAATAATATTTAATTTTTATGCGATTTTATCATTTATTACTTCTATGTGAAGTTTATACATTTGGAGTGACAAAATTAAAATTAATAAAGGAAAGGAAAATGATAAAAGTAAAAGGCAATGTTTTGCTTTATTTTAGAAAAAAAGTAAATTAAAGAAAAGTTAACTAAAAGATAGAAAAAAAATTAATAAACTATGTTAGATTTAAAGTAATTTAATTAAAAGAAAAACTTATTACATAACATTAGTTTGAAGAATATAGAGAAATAACTTTTTTTTTTATTATATAATATTTTATTTTATTTTCATTTAGAAGTTAGGATGTAATTAAAAAATAATAAAATCAAACTAGTGAAGTAAACAAAATAAAGTTTATGCACACTAATAAGTTAATAAATAAAACTTTATAAGCATGATTATAAACATGTTTTGTTTGTCATTTAATTTTTTGTTTTTGTTTTTTTTTCTGAAATCAAAGTGTTAAATAAATAAAGATGAGAAAAATTGAGGTCTTTAAAGAAAAATCAAAGATAGATTTCAAAGTGAGAAAGAACTGATTTTCATTAAAAGGCTTCCCATACAAAATCATAAATCTTCAAAATCTGCAAGTCTCTACATAGACTAGGGCCAGGTATATGGTATTTAGCCCTTCTAGACGCAATGTACAATAGAAAGACCAAGCATAAAAATGAAAAATAAAGTTGAGTCAGAAGTGGAATAGAGCCATGGTGGTGAATCGCAAGGAAAAACTTGCATATAAAAACCGATTAGCACCGAACAAAATCGAGCCTTAATACATCAACTAACAAGTAAACCTTTACCTTGTGAAGGCCAACAAACTCATCCTTGCTTATTCCTTTCACTGCTTCACAAGACCCCCTGTTGCCGACGATTCCGTCAATCTCTATTGAATATGTAAGAAAAGAATGAAATGCAACAGTCCTCACAACACTCCTAGCATACTACTCTAAAATTTCTGCCAAAGTTCTCTCTCGGAAATTTTTATGACAATATTTCTTTCAGAAAATTCTCTCTTCGGAACTCTCTTTTTTTTAAAAGGTTGCGTGTTTCTTTCTTTTATTTCCCTGGGTAGACCGTTCCTTCGGTTGGTAGTTTCATAACCGAACTTTAAACTTTTCATAACACATTTCTTAACAAAACATTAATTTGATTTATCATTCCCGTGCGTTCTCCTCAATATTTTTTATAATTATTTCCATCAATTGTTTTACATATGGTTGGATACAAATATAATTACCTTATGTGGATAGTATAATTATATTTTTTAAAAACTAGTGGATGGCACCTTCCTTCTTCATGCAACAGATTCAATATTCCAAAAGGCATGTTCTGTGCGGGCCTCTAAACATCTTCCAATTCTTTATCGATATCTCTCTGATGAGAAACACATCCGTGCAACAACAGAGTCATATGTGAGGTTATTGATCTGCTCCATCGTGTCTTTGGAAAATGCACCATATTGCCACTTAAAACCCACCTTACATAGCGTGTATCTTTCAATGGGTCGTGGAGAAAACTCACCTCCAAATATTCAGGTGAAAGTTGGGGCTCCCTCTCATGAGCAGGTGTATACTTGTGACTAAATTTCTCTTATTTCCGATGAAGGTCCTCTCTTCTTCGAATTGTTTTTTCGAGGGCCTTTTCTTTCTTTCTGGGTCAATGTTTGCGATGACATTTTTTACTTTATACCTCTTCCTTGTTTCCAAAATCTATCGCATCTCTACACTACTGATTGACAGGAAAGGAACTCTGTCTTTCAATGAATTTTCAAAAGGATGGCTTATTCTTGTCAAATACTATCCATTATTATCCATATCAGGTAGTCTTTCTGGTTCAGCACCACCCCTTGTATGCAATGTTTCTCGGTTTTCACCAGCTAAATCTGTCCCCCAATCTGTTGGATCTTGGCATTTATCTTCAAGTTGCATCATTTTTCTTGGTTGTGTGTTTTGATATTTCAAGCTTTGTGAATCTTTCCCGACATGTGCAGAAAACTATTCTTGGAACGAGTATGGCTTTCGTCCCTGGAATATCAGTATCGAACGCTTTACCTAGAACGCCATTATTTCTAGACTCCAAGCACTGCTTCACCATGAACCCATGCATCTTTCGAGACCTTTTTCATGTTTCCCGATAAAACAAGAGGGCGTGCCAAATCATGCACACACACAAGCTTCATTGTTTGATCCACTTTTTGAAGCCCATTAAACATTGAATCTTGTCTCTCTTTTCCTGGAGATGCAAACTTAAGATATACAGTCACACTATTTTGAGCTTCTTCGAATATATCTTTGTATGAAGGATCACACACAGCCACGATTTCCTTCACTTCATACATGAGGGAGAAAATGTGGAAACTATAGAGTGCAATAGGCTTCCCTAATAATGGAAGATATTGTTTGGGAATGTTTGCCCCCATCTGCTTTCCTTTCCCTCCATCTAGTAGAATAACAGAGACGCTTTTCTTTGGAACTATCCCATTAGTCCGAGAAGATATATCATCGGTGTCCTTGTCTAAAATATCCCTCGCCCTTAAACGTGACTTAGACTCCACCAAATGAACATGACACTCACCATGACCACACCCTCCTTCCTTACAGGGTAATTGGTCAATCCAACAAACAATTGCGCCGATTCAGCCTCTCGACCCCCCAATAGAATAATATTATATATATATCTTCCCTTTACTTATGAGATGGTACGAGGAAACGTCCAAGTCATCATTTAAAGGAATTTTTGCTATAACTTCAATATTTTGGACAAGACATGGGATTAAGATAGAATGTAGATATGGTCATGAAACAATATTTAAATAATAACCAAAAGGAAATTTTATAGTTTCCTTATGGTGTAGTTAAATATTGGAGGAATATGAATACATCTTTATTGAAAATAGAATCATGAGAACATAAAGAAGTAATATGAAGGGGTTATCACTTGAATTTAGATAATTGGTCCATTTTTTTTTAAAAAGGTCATAGTAATAACGTATATGAGAAATAGGAAATGAGAGATAAATTTGTGATAGTTCCATAGCTCCAAATAACTTTAACCAAACATCATATCATCCTCGTCAAATGATAGTAATAAACCTGTTTCAATCTGAGATCCTATAACCCGTGTCAATTTAAAAGTAACCAACGACCATCATTGTTGATAGCTAACATTATTCTTTAATGGCATCTTCTTTAAATGTGTAGCAGCAACTCAGTGGGAGCATGCGATACTTTGTGGAATAAAGAACAGTGTGCCAATATTTAACGAGAAAAAGAGAAACTTTGCACAAGTAGTGTGACTAGAGAGGGAGCCTGGAAATGCTTTGTCAACTAAGTCCTGTTGAAAAAAATCGTCGTCAAAAATTTCCAACCAACATATGCGCGTCGCTTTGAGAGGCATGCAATCGTCAAACAATAACTTATGATCATTAATTTTTAGGAAGAAAGGGAAAGGGAAGGGTAATGGAAGGATTGAGGGTGACTCGATGTGGAATAAGAAGAGGCCAATAGGGTTAGGTGAATCGGGTTATACAACAAGGGGAGGCATGATGGAGGTCAAGGGATTCTTGGATCTAGACTTCGTGGAATAACTCATGGAAATTGGTAAGTATGAGGAGGATTGGTCCTGTTGTATAACACGAAGGGACGACTCTTTAGATCTTGACAAGATTACTACAATGCTAGAAAATTGTCGTGGATATGCATTGAGGGGAAGACCCAAGTTTAACACTGAGCATCCATAACGTGTATGCTGGAGGCATCTCAAAATGAAGGGAACGGAGAAAGGGAAAGAAGGAAGATGGGGATAGGACCAACGAATGTGACAAGCGAGGATGTCTCGCGTAGCAAGAGAATGGTAGACAAGCGAGGAATTATGACAAAGGAAGACAACTTAGTTCACCTGCAAGTCGGTTTTCCACCAAAACACATTTGGTCAATTAGTTAAAAATATATAGATAGCCTACCTTTTAATATCGCCAATCATTTCTCCATCACTTTTGACCATCAAAAAGGGAAAAAAGAAAAAAAGAAGTGAAAGAAATAAAAGAGAGAAAATAAACTCAGTAAATCCGAAATCAACCCAAAACTAATCTATCCCTTCCCGAAAATTTTCATTATTATTATTTTATTTTATTTATTTATTTATAGAGGAAAGAAACCATTAGCTTGGACTCTTGTCGGATGAAATTTAGTGTAAAGGAATACATCACATGCTTTGCATGCAGGTTTTATGGGTTTGATAAATTTATGCATGGAGGAACAACCAACAGATGTGTATTGTGCGGAGAAATGATTAATCAATACCAAAAAGAAGCGATCACCCCCCTCCAAGACATGCCAACCAACATATGCTTTGCCAGTAATGATGAAGGTATTGACTGAATTAAATTTAGGGTTTAGGGTTTGTACCTTAAAGGGATGGTTAATGAATTTATTAAACAGTTTAATATCACCTGTGTAGACCTTTATGTCAATAACAGGGTCATCATGATGCAAGGAAGATTCATAACATGGATTAAAAAACATATTAAGGTCCCTACAATATTCATTTTCATCAAAATAAAAATTGTGCCTACGAGGGACATGCTCGATGGAGCCAAGTTCTTTATCCTCTTTTGATTGAAACAAAGTATTAGCGAAAATTTTATACAAATTGAAATCTTGATTGAATTCATAGATATCTTCAGAAGAGGATTCGTCACATGCATCATTAAATTCATATTGGTCTACATCATTTGACCACTCATAAGCACCATCATCGATTACAAATGTATCATAAATTGGTTTGACATAGTCAGAATTGATTTCTTTATTTTCATAATCAAAATTTCCATCGTACACGTGCGGATAAGATGCTTGAGATGAAAGATGATTTTGGGGTTGAGTTTCTTTATGAGTTTTAAGAAGGGTGTGAGAGGTGGATTGGTCATTAAGAATCATGATCCTCTTCACTTCTCGGCTCTTGACCACAAGAAGGGAATTAAACATAAATAGGCGCTAAGAGAGATACTCCCAACATGATTTTAAGATTGTGACTCGAGAAAGAACATGCGATCTTGTAATCCATTAATGATGGTTATTAAAGTAGATAAATCCTTGTGTGAATCAGAATCGCCAAAGGAGTAACCTATTCTATGGATTTTCTCTTCGAAGTCGAGGCAAGTAGATAGGGCTAGCTCTAGGTTTTGAACGTTATTTTCATCTAACCGCCACTGGTAAAGAGGAGGTAGAAGTTTGTAGTAATGTAATAGGGAATCCAAGTTGGTAGGGAGAATGGGAGTAGGAATTAAATTGTATAACTTGATAAATTGAATATTAAAAATAAGAATTATCTCATTATCCTTTATGCGTAATTGGTTAAACCTCTTAAGATGTTTGTAAGGATTATCCAAATGCCCAAAGGTAGAAGTAAACCAGTGAGAAAGTTCAAACCGGGTAGAGATGCATCCATTAGGAAGGCTGGAAAATAAGGTGGCATTGCCCTGAAGGGAATTTATAAACAACAACATGCAACTATCATTATTATTTACTCCGAGAATGGTGCAAGTATTCGAAAATGCACGAAGATGTTCAATTGTTGTAACAGTTTTGTCACCTTGAAAGAGAGGAAAATGATTCTCGAACTTGTGAGGTAAGGGATTAATCGGGCGAGCGAACTTCAAGGGACTGGGAACAAACCAAGGGGAATTGTTTAAGTCTTCTTCAAACTCAAATAAGACATACTTGTGAATGACCTTCCCAGGGTTAGTAGATGAAACCACAGGGTTACAACCACTAAACATAATTCCAATCGGTTGCAGAGACATTGAGGTCAAGGAAGGGAAAAAAATAGAAATAATTAAAACAACAATTAGGAACGAACCATTGAATAGTTCTCCCCAGTATGGTCATCAAAAATATGTTGATGCCTAAAGACTAGAGAGTCTCCAACATCAACATTTTCAACCTCTCATGGGGCTAGGTGAGAAGAGACGGGAATGTTTCCCTAGGCTTAAAGCCACAGACAAGAATGTGCATTGAACTCTAGGCCAATTTTCCCCCAACCTATAGTCCAAGCATGAATTCCTTTTTCTTATAATTTTACTTTTAAACAATATTTAATTTTTATGTGATTTTATCATTTATTACTTGTATGTGGAGTTTATACATTTGGAGTAACAAAAATAAAATTAATAAAGGAAAGGAAAATGATAAAAGTAAAAGGAAAAGTTTTGTATTATTTTAGCAAAAAAGTAAATTAAAGGAAAGTTAACTAAAATCTAGAAAAAAAAAATATTAAACCATGTTAGATTTAAAGTAATTTAATTAAAAGAAAACTTATTACATAACATTAGTTTGAAGAATATAGAGAAATAACATTTTCTTTATGATAAAACATTTTTTTTTATTTTCATTTAGAAGTTAGGACGTAATTAAAAAATAATAAAATCAAAGTAGTGACGTAAACAAAATAAAGTTTATGCACATTAATAAGCTAATAAATAAAACTTTATAAGCATGATTATAAACATGTTTTGTTTGTCATCTAATTTTTTTATTTTTATTTTTCTAAAATCAAAGTGTTAAATAAATAAAGATGAGGAAAATTGAGGTCTTTAAAGAAAAAATCAAAGATAGATTTTAGAATAAGAAAAAAGTGATTTTCATTAAAAGGTTTCCCATACAAAATCATAAATATTCAAAATATGCAAGTCTCTGCGTAGACTAGGGCTAGGTATATGGTCTTTAGCCCTTCTAGACGCAATGTACAATAGAAAGACCAAGAATAAAAAGGAAAAAGAAAGTTGAGCTAGAAGTGGAATAGAGAAATGGTGGTGAATCGCAAGAAAGAAACCTGCATATAGAAATCGATTAGCGTCGAACAGAGCCTTAATACAACAACTAACAAGTAAACATTTACCTTGTGAAGGCCGGCAAACTCATCTTCACTTATTCCTTTCGTTGCTTCGCAAGACCCCCTGTTGTCGACGATTGTGTCAATCTATGTTGAATATGTAAGAAAAGAATGAAATGCAACGGTCCTCACAACACTCCTAGCATACTACTCTGAATTTTTTTCCAAAGTTATCTCTCATAAATGTTTCTAACAATATCTCCTTCAGAAATTTCTCTCTTCATAACTCTCCTTTTTTTTTAAAAGGATGTGCGTTGCTTTATTTTATTTCCATTGGTAGATCGTTCCTTCGGTTGGTAGTTTCATAAACGAACTTTAAAATTTTCATAACACATTACTTAACAAAAAAATAATTTGCTTTATCATTCCCGTGCATTCTCCTCAATAGTTTTTATAATTATTTCCATTAGTTGTTTTACATATGGTTGGATATAAATATAATTAACTTATGCAGATAATATAATTGTATTTTTTAAAAACTGGCAAATGGCGCCTTCCTACTTCATGCAACAGATTCAATATTCCAAAATTCATGTTCTGTGTGGACCTCTAAACATATTC